>JAJAGP010002688.1:0-102588 GCA_025084515.1 Ancistrus triradiatus | reverse complement strand
TTTAAGTCAAATGCCAGTGCAAGCATAAAAATGAAAATTAGTCTGCAGTTAAAAGGGAGTGCTTACAGACCTTGACAAGCTTTTGGATTTGAATAATTAAAAGAAATCATGGCTCCAACCAGATAACTTAAGTGGAAAGGAACTCCTTCAAGACGGAAGTTCAACAAAGAATATGGGAAAAGATTTTAGTTGTTCCCACAGCCATGTCAAAAATTTGGTACCAGCACTATCACCTAAACAGACAAAAACAAAGTTACAGTGGGCTAAACAGAAGGGAAAACTGAATATGATATTATGCAATCATGTTCCAAATTCTCCAAAGAGCTTGCTGTTACGGCAAAAAAAAATTTGCTGACTCCATATTAATGACCCTGGTTTTGGTAGTTAATGCTCAGCAAGTGGGTGGTGCAGTGGTTAAGCGCTGTTGCCTCTTTTGCGCATTTGCCCTGACATGGGACAGCTCTCTGGGGTAGGTCACACCTTGTGCTCTGTGCTGCTGGTTAACACCCCTGTGACCACGGGATATGGAAATTGAGTGTGTTCAACAAGCACATATGAATATGATTTTGCATGCCTACGTTTTTAGTGTTTTTTTACATGGTGTGTGTGGGTGTGTGTGTGTGTGGGGGTGTGTGTGTGTGTGTGTGTGTGTGTGTGTGTGTACACAAACTCAAATATTCCGACATCTAAAGCTGGGTCTTGCGCACAAGAGATAATAAAAGGCGACTACAAGATAAAGGTTCTCTTACAGATATATAATGGGCTCTTTCAGTGCCATATTACAGGCATATGATCCCAGGAATGTGTGCTATTGCAATTTGTTTGGTATTGCAAAAAGTTTATGCCTTTATTACATTCATCACACAAAAACAAGGTCACATGCGGCCTGCATGACATACATGCCGTGCAAGTGCTTGCTGTATCCGATAAGCCTTCCTTATAGCCGAACCCAACTGACTCAACATCAACGTGTCTTCTTTGGCTAAAGCTGGCATTAAAATCTAAATCTGAGGACAATAATCCTAGAAACAGGCTGACTACAGTAATACCACTGATCAGATACCCAGTAGGCACCATGCTGTGTTTGGCATACCTGCACAGTGCGACTGGCGTTGATGTGCTCCTGGTGCAGTCTGTCCCATTGGCTGCTTCTCTGGAACTGAACACAGCAGTGAACACAGTTTTTTTTAGACAAGTCTTGACCAAAGGACATTTTTTGTCGATTTTCCAGAGGAAAAGAAAAAAAAACGAAGACTACCTTCGTTGGAACAAGCTCGAGTACAACATTTCTGCAACTTTTAATGAACCATGAAACTGATTTGGTTTACAATAGTCTTAGGCCACCATTTGATTAGATATAGCAATGGTATAATGACCGTATATGATTAGTTCTCAGTCTTTTTATTAGAATGCAACCAGAAAATACAGGATATGTGTATGTAGTATTGAAAAAGAGATTGAAAAAAAAAAACCCAGCTGAGCAATAGCAGCATCTGGCAACTTCATTGGGATTGACCCTTCTGAAGTCCGAAGGAGCTTAATCAGAAATGGGCTTTTTTGAAGGGTAGCAGCCAAGAAACCACTTTTTTTTCGGAATTGGAACAGGGTGAAAAGGTTAAGACATGATAAAGCTCACAAAGTTTAGAATTACATGAAAAAGTGATGAATCCATTTGAAAATTTGGGGTCCAGTCATCGACAATATGCTATATATGGTCATTACCCCAGTCCTAAAACATCAAAACTAATGGTAAATTAATGGTAATGGTCTACTACTTAGAAAGATAAGAGAGGTCTGTAATATATGCGTGTATATATATATATATATAACCTAGGTTCAAGTTAGACAACCAACAAAACCTGCTGCTGCTCGGCTGACAGGGCAGCAATTTAGGTTAGGTTTGAGGTCGGATAAGGGAGCGTCATCTTGTGCTGCAACAATGACCCTGTTTTGATCCCTGAATGATTGACTGGTGCCCTGTCCATTGTACACCTTCTTCCTGAACCCCATAATGTCCAAGTCTGGATGCAAAATGTAAGCAATGAAGAACAACCAGGGTAAACAGAGAAAGGAAAATGGTGGCGCATCAACAATTCGCTAACCTACCACTGCGGTGACCCAGGTTCATGTCCAACCAGTGCCTTCCGGCCAGGTCGGGTGTCACACACAAGGGCAGGGAGCCAGTTGGGGAATCACCCCCCAGAAATGCAACAGTCACCCCCTGCTGGACCAATCAGGGAACGGTTACGCCTGTGCCCTGTGTTTTCTGGTGTAGGTGCCAGACCCTCCTTTGAGAAGTACTAGACCCTCAGAAACGCATCTCATAACAAAGTATCTTAAGAATAATGTCTTTGTAATGACAATCCGTAATGGCTATGTGTGTGTACCTTCTCTATGTTGTGCTGGTGCTGCTGCAGACGCTCCAGGTCAGTCGGAATCGCCACTTTGACGAACTTCTGAATGGGCGCTTCCAGACGCCGCAGCGTCAATTTGCCTGAATCCTCTGCCATGTTTTGAGCTCTCTACAACGTCAATGGTTCAAGCTCACGCTCATGTTCAGTGCTTACACATATGGCAACTTTCGGGGAACTTCTATAATGTGAGAAAACAGAGACAGATACAGACAGACTGGCGGGAGAAGGTCATAAAGAGTGGACACATCTCCATCTACCACATCAGAAGCTTATGACTGATTACCACAGGCAATAAACAAGACACGTTTCTGTGCAGAGTGAAAACAATGGAAGACCTGTTCACAGAATTTGTGGTTACGTGTCAGGAACGTAATCATGTGAGTTCAATCATGCTGGATACCAAACAAGCATAACTAACCAATTATTTGAAACACTGTTTGCACCAGTGATGAATTTAACTATATAACAGCCATGTCAAACTTACATAAACGTGTCACATGCCACAGTCGCACTTCCGATCCCCGAACTGGAAATGTAATTTGGGAGCCTCGGAATTTTTACATTTACCTGCATAATGAGGAAGTACTACAAAAGTGCAGAGAATAGAAGAGGCAATACCCTGAGTATTGTTTGAAGACTACAGGGAGAACAGGAGTGGAAAAAGAACTGATCCCAGAGGAACTCCTGTGATGCTGTGAGGTGATGAAAGCAAACCTCGCCATGCGACCTGGTAGAATCGATCTTGTAAGTATGAGACAAGCGCATGGCCCCCAATGTCCAAGACAGCAAGTGTGGAGAAGGATAAGCACTGAAGACATGGTGTTTTCCATGGCTCTATAAAGTGCTTCAGTTACTGCAAAAAACCTTATAACCAGACTGGTATCAAGGAGGCTGTTTTCTTAATGAAAGGAAAGAAACCAGACCAGATGGAGAACTGTGGATGGTACTGGATCCAGTGGGCAGGTTGACTGGCGATTTGTGGTCGTTAGTGTCAACACTTCATCCTCGCCAAGAGGTTCACACGTGAAGAACGTTAAGCGATGAGCACGAGTTTGCTCTGACTAGATTACAGAAGGATGGCTGAATGTTGGTGTATTGGAAGAGAGGAAACCCAGAGGAAAATTGAAAACAATTTCCTTGGACTCATGAGCTGATTTGAGAGTGGAAGAAAGCCAGTTTGGCTTCATTTACAGAAGTGAAAGAAGCAAGCAGTGCTCAATACTCAGCCAGGTCCTTCTGAAACGAGTATTAAACATTGCTGTTACTGCCACAGCAGTCCTTCTGCCTTGGTTCAAACTGGCAACCAGAGTTTTGTTGCCAGTTCATACTTTGTCCCTCCTCGGATCGCTGTCAGTAGGTATTCATCACTACTAAAAGCCATTACAATCTGGGACTTGTCAAAGTCGTTCAGGTCTTTCAATTTTTTAACTATAAATCACTATATACACATATGACTGAATGTACAACTAAGCTACAGTACTCCTATGGTATTACAAATATAATGACTGTTATTAAACATGTCGTACCATATGTTAACGCGTAGACGATTATTTTAATACAAGTTTTTAGGTTTTTCTGTTTAATAACAAACTTTTAGTCCCGCTAAATTGATTCACACTTAAAATGTATTGTTTATTTTTAGATTTTTTACAAACGTAAATATTAGCGAGTTTTGTTTGAACGGATATCATTAAAGTCTGGATTCCAAACGGCTCACTTTTAGACGCAAAGGGCACTAAATAGGTCGCGGAAGTCATTATTTCATTCTCTATATAGAGGGGAAGTTTAGGGAGGCTGGGATGATTTGGAACTCTTACACTAATAGGATAGGTGTACGACGTTCATATTTAAAAGGCGACTATCGATGAATAAAAAAGATTATCTAGTTGACAGCGGTTGTGGACAAAACAGAAACAAGTTCACTCACCTATCAAACACATTCGTTGGAGAAATTTATAAAACTGGCGATATTTTACGGGTTTCGTTTCGCCGTAGAAACTTTCTGTTTGTAAACACGTTCAGGCTTGTTCCTTGTGCATCGATCAAAACCGTCCGTGCTAAAGGAAGCGAGTTCCTATGTGAAACTGAAATTTGAGTTTTTCCTGTTAGCTTTAAAGTAATCATTATGAAAGGAAAAATCCAGTTTTTTTAACCTAATGTCTGTCCAGTGGCTTTCACACATATTCAGTTATCACTAATAATGATTTTCCACGTTTTTCAACGTTTCTGTTGAAACGTACGTACTGACAAAACCGAAATCCCGTTGATGCTAAAGTCATCGTCATCTATGGGGAGTTGTTGAAGCATGAAATGAACATGTATGGCAAATATGTTTTGTACAACATATTTTTGTATCCTTCAGTCAAAGCTACAGTCAACACTCAAACCCCTATTCGAACAGACAGAGGTAATACAACTGCAAAACTACAAAACAGCACAACATAGCAAAAGAAGGAAATTGATTTCTAGCTAATTCTTCAGTATTCTCCAATTCTTTAATGTTATTTATTTGGAAGCCGTTTGGTTTGAGTCATGCATTTATTTCTTTTTTACCATTTTACCCCTGCCTTAGTCTGGCCATTTCTGAATTGTCCATGAAAGTAAAATGACAAATTAACCAGGACGTCAATAATTATTCAGCTCTGTTACTTTTACTACTCCAGTGTTGAGAAGAAAAAATTACATACGAGATAAGTCAAACATTCAACCTATCAATAAGGGTCTACACATCTAGTCATGCCTCTAAATGTTGCCCAAATGCTCAAGTAGTGCCCAAATCTGTTCATATTCATAAAGAAAGGTAATCTTATAGCCATTTTAATTCACATCATTTAACAGACACCCTTGTCCAGACCTATAAGAGCCTTGCTGAAGGGCCCAAAAGTGGTAGCTTGGCAGAATCAGGATTTCAACTCACAATCTTTTGATTAGTAGTCTAGAATCTTCAACACTGAGCTACCACTGTGTCATCATTATTTACATGTAGAGCATTTAGCAGATGTTCCCATCCACTTACAACTGATACAGTCTTGCAGCTTACAATCCACACAACTGATGATTAAACACCTTGCTGAAAGACCCAACAAGGGCCTTTGTGGTGCTGTGGCTTGAGCTGGGCTGTGGATCTTCTGGTCATGAGTCAAGAGTCCGGTCGATTTATTGAGATGTGCAGTGAAAATCTTACTGACTACGTTGTGACTGGCTCACATTTGGTGAGCCATTTTCTTGCTCAAACCAAACATGGAGCTGTAAATGCAGAGTGAGTGATCCACTTCCACGTATCACATCTTGAGAACCCCTGCTTTAAATCAGTCAAGCCAAGCCTTTCAACAGTTCCTAAACAAACTTCATAAAGTGGTTAATAAGCTGACACGGTATTAGGTTACCAATTAAAATCTACTGAATAATAGAGAAGTGTGTTACAGTGCCATGGAGTCTCTAAACCCATACCCCCTTATACACACACCTGCTCCTCCCTCCGGGCCCTAGTGATCAGTGTTTCCGGCTTAAGAGAACGCCAGCAGATTAACCACATGTGTGAAGTGAGCTCCAACCAAAGCCTGCTGTGTGCTTGCTCTCTCTTAGGCACACACACTTTATTTCTGGTGTTCCCTAGGGTTTCTTGAAAAGCTCTGGCTCTATGGGTTTAGTTTCCAGCCACTAACACACTAAGACACACACACACACACACACGGTTCATCATTCTGGCATTGTGGGGACTTTTCCTTGCCATAACATTAACGAATTAATGCTATACCTACAAATCCACTAATCCTAATCTCAGTAACCTAAGCAAAAATTGAAGTCAGATCATGTTTTGATATTTAAACTTGACCCCTACCCACCACCCACACACATACACGAACACACATAAAAGAAGCACATAAACAACCCCTGTTTTCAAAGAGTTAACAAACACGTCACCCACACACTTTCAGAACCTAGTGTGCACCTACACCAGACACCTCAACGTTTACAAACACACTGATTAGAAATCTAATGTACGAAAGCCCTTAGTGCACAGGGTTCATATGAACAGGATTGCTGAGGAGGGTCTGCAGCCTAACCCAAAATTTATCTGGGCTCAGGCTCCAGTGCTTCAGGCAGCTGAGGGTTAGAGTGGTGCTTGAAAGTTTGTGAACACTTTAGAATGTTCTATATTTCTGCATAAATATGACCTAAACCTTCATCAGATTTTCACACAAGACCTAAAAGTAGATAAAGAGAACCCAGTTAAACAAATGAGACAAAAATATTATACTTGGTCATTTATTTATTGAGGAAAATGATCCTATATTACATATTATTGAGTGGCAAAAGTATGTGAACCTTTGCTTTCAGTATCTGGTGTGACCCCCCTGTGCAGCAATAACTGCAGCTAAACGTTTCCTGTAGCTGTTGATCAGTCCTGCACACCGGCTTGGAGGAATTTTAGCCCATTCCTCCGTACAGAACAGCTTCAGCTCTGGGATGTTGGTGGGGTTTTTCCTCACATTAGCTGCTCGCTTCAGGTCCTTCCACAACATTTCCATTGGATTAAGGTCAGGACTTTGGCTTGGCCATTCCAAAACATGAACTTTATTCTTCTTTAACCATTCTTTGGGTAGAACGGCTTGTGTGCTTAGGGTCGTTGTCTTGCTGCATGACCCACCTTCTCTTGAGATTCAGTTCATGGACAGATGTCCTGATATTTTTCCTTTAGAATTCTCTGATATAATTTAGATTTCATTGTTCCATCAATGATGGCAAGCCATCCTGCCCAGATGCAACAAAAACAGGCCCAAACCATGGTACTGCCACCACCATGTTTCACAGATGGGGTAAGGTTCTTATGCTGGAATGCAGTGTTTTCCTTTCTCCAAACATAACGCTTTTCTTTCAAACCAAAAAGTTCTATTTTGGTCTCATCTGTCCACAAAACATTCTTCCAGCAGCCTTCTGGCTCGTCCATGTGATCTTTAGCAAACTGCAGACGAGCAGCAATGTTCTTTTTGGAGAATAGTGGCTTTCTCCTTGCAGCCCTGCCATGCACACCATTGTTGTTCAGTGTTCTTCTGATGGTGGACTCATGAACATTAACACATTAGCCAATGTGAGAGAGGCCTTCAGTTGCTTAGAAGTTACCCTGGGGTCCTTTGTGACCTCACCAACTATTACACACCTTGCTCTTGGAGTGATCTTTGTTGGTCGACCACTCCTGGGGAGGGTAACAATGGTCTTGAATTTCCTCCATTTGTACACAATCTGTCTTACGGTGGATTGGTGGGGTCCAAACTCTTTAGAGATGGTTTTGTAACCTTTTCCAGCATGCTGAGCATCAACAACTCTTTTACTGAGGTCCTCAGAAAATCTCCTTTGCTTGTGCCATGATACACTTCCACAAACATGTGTTGTGAAGAGCAGACTTTGATAGATCCCTGTTCTTTAAATAAAACAGGGTGCCCACTCACACCTGATTGGCATCCCATTGATTGGAAACACCTGACTCTAATTTCACCTTCAAATAAACCACTATTTCTAGAGGTTCACATACTTTTGGGACTCACAAATATGTAATATTGGATCATTTTACTCAATAAATAAATGACCAAGTATAATGTTTGTCTCATGTGTTTAACTGGGTTCTCTGGTTTCTACTTTTAGGACTTGTGTGAAAATCTGATGATATTTTACAGTCGTATGAAAAAGTTTGGGCACCCCTGATCATTTCATGATTTTAGTTTATAAATCATTGGTTGTTCAGATCAGCAACTTGAGTTAAATATATCATATAGCAGATGAACACAGTGATATTTGAGAAGTGAAATGAAGTGTATAGGATTTACAGAAAGTGTGCAGTAATTATTCAAACAAAATTAGGCAGGTGCATAAATTTGGGCACCCCAGCAGAAAAATTACATCAATATTTAGTAGATCCTCATTTTGTAGAAATAACAGCCGCTAAACGCTTCCTACAGCTTCCAGTCTGGATTCTGGTTGAAGGTGCTTTGGACCATTCTTCTTTAGAAACATCTCCAGTTCAGTCATCTTTGATGGTTTCCAAGCATGGACAGCCCACATTTTCAGTAATATTCATGTCTGGGGACTGAGATGGCCATTCCAGAACGTTGTACTGGTTCCTCTGCATGAATGCCTTAGTAGATTATGAGCAGGGTTTGGGGTCGTTGGCCTCGGTGCAACTTTGTCACTGATTCTTGAACATTGTTCTTAAGAATCTGGAGATATTAACTGGAATCCATGCGACCCTCAATTTTAACAAGATTCCTAGTACCTGCACTGGCCACACAGTCCCGCGGGCATTATGGAACCGCCACCAAATTTTACTGTGGGTAGCAAGTGTTTGTCTTGGGATGCTGTGTTCTTTTTCCGCTCCTGTTATGTCCAAATAACTCAGTTTTAGTTTTCATCAGTACACGCACTTTATTCCAAAATGAAGCTGGATGGTCCAAATGTGCTGTAGCACACCTCAAGTGACTCTGTTTGTGGTGTGTCTGCAGAAAAGGCTTCTTCTGCATTACTCTCCCCATACAGCCTCTCCTTGTGCAAAGTGCGCTGTATAGTTGAACGATGAACAGTGACACATCTGCAGCAAGATGAGGTTGTAGGTCTTTGGAGGTGGTCTGTGGCTTGACTATGACTGTTCTCACCATCCTTCGCCTCTGCCTGTATGAGATTTTTCTTGGTCTGCCACTTCGGGAGTTCCTTAACTAGAACTGTGCCTGTGGTCTTCCATTGCCTCACTATGTTCCTCACAGTGTAAACTGACAGCTGAAATCTCTGAGAGAGCTTTTCCCTTCCCTGAACCATGATGTTGAACAGCCTTTGTTTTCAGGCCATTTGAGAGTTGTTTTGAGGCTCCCATGTTGCCACTCTTCAGAGAAGATACAAAGAGGAGAAAAACTTCCAATTGGCCACCTTAACACTTTCTCATAGTTGGATTCACTTGTGTATGTAGATCAAGGGTCAATGAGCTTACAAAACAAATTTTGTGTTCTCATAATTAGTGCTAAAGGTATTCAAATGACAAGGGTGCCCAAATTTATGCACCTGCCTAATTTAGTTTGAATAATTACTGCACACTTTCTGTAAAACTTATAAACTTAATTTCACTTCTCAAATATCACGGTGTTCATCTGCTATATGATATATTTACCTGAAATTGCTGAGCTGGACAACCAATGATTTATAAAGAAAAAATCATGAAAATTATCAGGGGTGCCCAAACTTTTTTCATACCACTGTAGGTCATATTTATGCAGAAATACAAAACATTCTCTAAAGGGTTCACAGACTTTCAAGCACCACTGTAAGGGCCTTGCACGAGGTCCCAACAATGGCAGCTTGTGCTGGTGGAACTTGAACCCAAAACTACTGGTCGGTTATCCAGTACCTTAAGCCCTGAGTCACCACTGTCCCTTGATGACTGTGTGTAGTGATCAAGGCTGAAAAAATAAATTGTACATTTATGACTGTGAAAGTAGTGAGTGTATGAATGTGATGAGTGTATGAAAGTGGGTATGAAAATGGATCCACGCTGCATATCGACGCCACAATTTCATAAAGGAAGTTTTGCTTCTACAATTTTTGCTTTCTTCTCTTAGTACAGGAATTCTAAATTCTCATTAATGGCAGGCATCCTTACCCATAATGACTTAAAAGTGAGCCGATGAGTCAAAGTTCTGCTCAAGGGCCCAACAGTGGCAGAGTCGGAATTTGAATTCGCAGCCTTCTGATTAGTAGCCAAGAGCCTTAAGTACAAACAGACAATACAGATGCGGTGGATTTGGATTAGGTCAAAAACACTGGTGCATTCCATGAAGTCGCAGTCCAGACCAACTTTGTTACACCAAATAATTAGAAAAGGACCAGAAGCTTGACTGTGTCCCATTATCACACAGAACGACAAAAACAAAACAAAACAAAGCCTAGAACAAAAACATCCCATCCGAAGATCAACAAAATAAAGAAAAAGCAAAAGAGCGAGTGAGAAAAGAAGAAGTGGGAGGATGGAAAAACTGAAAGTGCCTGCGGTTGAAACGAAGATCTCTTAAGGAGACTGTCTATAGATGTCAAACTTGGCTAATGCCACAAAAGTCAGATGAAAAAGGCCATGATGTGGTTCAGTCTTTCACTTGTCCACCCCCGTTCACACTACTAATCTACCCCCTCACTCTCTGTATTGCCCCACAGGGAAGTCCCGGCCTGCAGGGCGGGTGCACCACAAAACATTAACGAGGGAGCGTCCTATTAGCTTCCTCAAACTGAAACCCTTTCAAGTTGAGATACAGCCTGAGATATAACTTCACATCATCTCGGTGTAACTATCATCAAACGGCCTGTAGACGCTACAACTCCAGATAAGAGGCGTGAAGAAATCAATACATTTACGAGGCTTTCATTTTGCGAGTTTAGTTGCGCTGGTTTATTTGCTTAACGATAGAGACCTCGCAGCCTCCTCAGTGTGTGTGTGCTTTTGAGAATCTGGAGGGTTGGGGGGTCCAGGCTCATTCTTGTGCTAAAGCTCTGCTGCCACTCGTCACAGCGTGTGTCCGGCCCTGCTGATCCCCCTCAACAAACTCACTAACAGCTGATCAATATTACATGAGCCACCCAATGCACACACTCACAGTACCGGTGTGTGTGGATCAGCCCCTCCCGGCTTCTAATAGAGGGCTTTAATGAAGACTCCAGGGGGATCTGCTACCTGCCACTCCAAATCGATTTGCTTGCTTGCTGAATGACAGCTTCACCAACCGGCCTCCACCTGCTTCTGAGTGTGGGTGGTTTCTCACAGCTCGAAATATCAGTATCACAAAGGCTACGGAATAATTATTGTACGTTACGTATTACTGCTTTTGTCCATGTGTAGTAAAGTAGATCATCTGCTTTTGACTGGGTTTAGTTTCAGTTAGATAATCCAACTTTACCTTGAAGCAGTGTTGTGCTCCATCTTGAGGAAGCTCGTTTGCCCTTAATTTTGCATTTAATATTCTGATGATGGAAATAATCTTGATCTTGGAGCAGTAGTTAAGGTATGGGACTATTAATCTAAAGGTTGAAGGCTCAACTCCCGACAGCCCAGCTGCCACTTAATCTTCAATTGCTTGGATTGTGCTTTGGGAGATTATATCAGATGTAAATCGTTCTGGTTAGGAGCTGTAAATATATATGCAAATTTAAATGAGCAAGTAATCAGATTACAACTAGTGAGGTCATTTTACCAAACATAACCAACTTGGACCCACATGGAACACGTACGGTTTTACTAACTGGCCAGCATATCAGCATCCTAAACACAACAAATTCTGGTCTTTGTTGTGTTTGTCTTAGCAAGGGTAGCATCATTACTGGTAGTTTAGTACAGTAGTGTAGATCTTAGTAGGCTTAAAACGTACATTCTTCGTTATTTTACCTGAAACACAGTTGTTGGGAGCATAACGCCTCCTAATTAGACTAACCACTTTCCTGATTAATATTTATTCGAGTTTTATGGTTGCAAGAAAGAAAGGGTTTACAAAAAAAGGGTTTCTTCTAGTTGTCTTAATTTTGACCTCAGCACACAGTTCACCAATCAGTCGTAGGGCCACAAATGTGCAGTTTGAATTAAAACATAAGGCTGTTAAACACTGAATAGAGTAACACTAAAGTGGGCGTTACTCTGCCATGGATGGGAAATTCAGAACAAATAAACACTAAAGCATTTTATTTCATTTAATTAACTAAATATATAGATATGAGCATCATTACCTTGTCGTCAGCGTGTAAATAAAATATTTTTGGATGTCCGTTAGTCAATGAGAAAAAAAACGAAACAAACTGGCTATAACTGAAAGCGTTCGAGCTTTTGGAAAGATTCTCGGCATTATGGGAAATGTAGTGCCTGTGGTGAATTTGCGTGGCGCGTCCCGTAGTTCTGCTCAGCAATGCAATATAACGTTGACTTTTTACCCCCCCGTAATTTAAACAGGGCACAGCAACGTTTTGCTGTGGTACGTGTCCCAGACAAGTGGGTCTGATGACGCCCCTGTCTGCACATAAATGACCTTAATACATATGTTGACTAATCACTTTAAATCTAATAACGGTCTTACTCAGGCATGTATAGCAATATATACTGGAAATGTTGTCATGTCGTTTGTAAATTAACTCGTAATTTGGGTTTTACATGCTAGCAGGTATTTACCACTTCAGAAAAGTTGAAAATGATCGAGTATGGCTTCAAAATCCTGTCAGAAATCACTCAATCTCTGTGACAGGACATAAAGAAGGTACAGGAAACGTGTGGAAAACTAGAAACTTGCAGTTTGCTTTATTTTTGTCTTTATGAGACAGTATTGAGGAATTGCAAACCCTTAATTGTAGTTTTGTTGGCAATTTTGCAGGGGTATAGCATTTTAGCTCCACTTTAGCTTAGCACTTTAGCTTTAAGCTTTAAGTTTGTAACAATAGTTACAGTTCTTCTGGGTTTGGGAGCTAAATCTCATGTAGTATTTCCTAATTGTTTAAGGGTACTCAATCAAATATGTTTTATACATCCAGATTTTAGTTTCTTTGCATGCCAGACTGTTTGAGGTGGCTGCTAACAAGCTAAAAAAAAATTAAACAGCACAGGTGGTCATTAGCAGGTTGTCAGTCTGTACTTTATGATTAAAGTTGAGAAACTAGTTCATGATGTTATAACCTCTAGGACAAAACACTGTGATGTACAAACAAGCTTGAACTAGTATGTTTATACTCCTTCGCTCTAGCTAGTGTTAGTGTAGCTGCAATGGATTTTCACACACTTCTCATGTATTTATGCAATTGAAAAACACAACAACCCACTATTTGTACTGATCAAAGACTCTGAGCTTTTCAGACGTCCAACGAATAACACCATGACATTTTACTGAGTGGGTGTGTGCAAGCATGCATTTTGCCCAATGTATGTGTGCACGTGTTTGTGTGCACCGGTGGTGAACTTGCCGTTGACATGTCAAGACAGAGATAGAGAAAGATGGAGAGAGACAGAGAAAGAGCAGCCATGTCAATGTGCATGCGTATGCTTGTAATGTGTGTGTGCGTGTGTGTGTGTGTGCGTACTTCTGAAATGTCACCGTGCGGATCGATGGGGCTTAACGAGGCCTGGAGGCCTGATCTGCTCGCTGTCATTCACAGAATCTTCCGAAATCATTGTCCCTCCATGATACTTAATGCTCTTTCACCCTATCAGTGTAATGGGGTCTCTGGAGATATCAACCAGCTCTCACACACAAAGGTTAGGCAATAAGGTTGAGGTACGTTGGTTAAAGAGGCTCCCCAAGATTTTAAATCTTGTCCATTTGGATTGTAGCAGACATTCAGGTTGTCTGATCTCGCCAAGGCTCAAATGGCTGAATCGCAGATATATAGTTGAACCAAATGGGTCAGAAGAGTGTTGAAAGGTTTGTATTACACAGAGGTATAGATTTGATAGGTCAGTGGAAGTTACCAATTGTGGAGAATGATACTTGGGTCTAATTTAAAGACCTAGCACAGAAACATTACCAAACCAAATATGGATTTCTTGCACTGCACTTATTGTTACATTCAATGATATACCAAAAACTGATATTCAGTTGTACAGATATTATACCATTAATAAAGTCATATTGGTTCACCCAAGACTAGCATTCATTTGAGTATAAACATTATACAAATCTTTTATGGTGGTACCACTGATCAAATGTCTTGTTTTTGGACTTTTTAAAATCAAATTTAAATATATAACTAACTATAAAGACGTTAACACTATGTCTTGAAGAGAACAATCAAAATTTGACATTCCTGCAAAATTAACAGGTTGATTATGTTGAGATAGTGAAAGAGTAGTGGGTCACCTGGATAGGATTTTGCACGTGCCAAATCAAGCAATTTGACCCAGGATTCCTAGACTTTTGCATAAGACTAAAGAAAGAGATACTCAAAACATCTGGCCCTCAGAAATTTGGACTTGATTTATTGCAACTTCTCAGATACCCTTTCGTTTTGTGGAATATGGATTCAGCGAGCATCGGCACTGAAGATAGATGTTAACAAATGAGAACCATTCCTGTCAGAAGTCCAGTAAAGTAAGCTTTCTTATAAAGCTGGCCAGTGAATATTAAACTTTTTGACTTTTTCCACTCAAGATGCGTGACAAAAAATCTTGCTGACGTTAACTTTAATGTTAACATGAGCAAGTAGAAGGTTTTCAGTAGTGATGAACACTGGACTTACTGTACCTGGTCTACGTGGTGTATTGCAGAGCCCCTTTAACCCATGAGGGCCCTTAAACTCTATAGCTTGGTAGCCAGGACAGAACCGTAGAGAGCATGAAATACCTTGCATCGGTTGGGGAAATGCAGCTCAACCCACACCTTGGCAAAAGTGGGAAACGAACTGGTAATTCACTACCAAGAATAAGCACTCTACCTGGTATTGGGCATTGTGAGTTGCAAAGTGTTTCCTTGCCAGTCACTCTCAGGGAGGCATGGCACTCGCTTATCGGTTCCCAGTTATGCCCCTTGGTTCCTGAGGTTCCTGCCTCACCAAGGCAACTATCCAGAGTGACTTACAACCAACACAATCTTGCAATCCAAGCACTTGTGGCTAATCAGCCTTGCTTGAGCAATTTTGGAAGCAATGGGATATAAACCTTGGACCTTCTGGCTCACCAAGGCAACAATCCAGAGCGACTTACAATTGATACGATCTTGCTATCCAAGCAATTTGGGTTCCTGGCTTTGCTCGAGGAATCAACAGTGGCAATTTGGCGTTTGGAGTTGAGCTTTGGACGTTTTAGTCCACAGTCTAGTACATTAACCGCTCTGCGGTCCCAGGATACTGAATTGTTATGCATCATACGTAGGGCAATTTTCTTTGCTTGCCAAGCTGTCAAAGCCAAGCTAACAAGCTACCCTGCTGAAAAACGGCACAGAGCAACATTAGCAGGACGCTGGTCTAATCTGTTTTTATGATGGATGCTAAACAAACTTAGCCCATGCTTTTATACCCTCTGGATTGTACTATTGTAACATATTGCCAGATGCAAATTCTTCACCTGGCCTACCTTCATATTATTCAATTTACACCGGCTATAAAGTACAATGTTGACTACAAAGTCATGCTATTTTTTGTACTGATCTCCTAAAGCAGTACAACCCATCCCGAGAACATTGTATCAGTCGAGGCAGGTCTTGTGGCAATTACGAGGATTAGAAACCTGTCCAAAATTGTTACAGCCTTTTATCTGTAGATCTTTCCAGCATTAAACCACAACATTATCTATTGTAATACTTAATGAAGCCAAATGGCCTAAACAGTCTTTATCCTTGTTTCTTCTTTTCTTTCTTTCCAATCCATTGAAAAAAGCAGTGACCCAATGAAATCACCGATATACCAGTATTTGGACACGGCATAGACCATCAGCCAGCTCGGTGGTTAAGGCTCTGGGTTTTTTAACTGGACGGTTGTGAGTTCAAATCACAGCTCTACCAAGCTGCCACTGGTAGGCCCTTGAGCAGGGCCTTTAACCCTCTAATAGGTAGCTGCTCTGTATAAGGATGCCTGATAAACACTATAGATGTATAAAACATTGTAGAGTTGGTTGGCTGCACCTACCTGTCCTGTTAAAGATCAAGTGTGGTTACACAAGTAAAGACTTGAAGCCACACCCACTCATACTTATTCTGGACTGAATGACACTCTCTTGCATATAGAAACAGAAATAGCATCTGCAAACAAACCTCACTGAACAAAACTCCACACGCTTTCAGGCAAAATCAGAGGTTTTCCTTTATGATTTCAAAGTGCTGAACAAAGCCTCCAGTGAACGGAAAAAGAAAGAAAGAAATTCAAACAAACCAAAAAAAAAAAAAAAAAAAGACATTTTTTGCATCAACTTAATTTTTCTTTGAAAAAACAAACAAACAAAAAACTATGCACAACTCGTACCACAAGATTTGAAAAATCTATCAGATAAAAACACTTCAAAATATTAGTTTTGTCTTGTGTATATATCTATATATATGTAAATATTTATAGAATTCTCCATCCGTCGCAAACGGTTGCCTCCGGGCAGTGAGAGCCCAGTCGGTGTGTGTGTCCGAGCCCTTTGAGGAGCTGGCCGTCTTTCACAAACAAAATAAATACAGGCAAGAAAGGCGAGAAAAAGAGAAAACCATGCATATAATCTGTTAATTATTGTACAAATAAAAGACAGGGTTTTTTTTTTTTTTTGCAACAAAGTCCTTTGTATTAATAAATGGCGTTAACAATAGAAACTTACAAAAATTAGCATGTGCGCGGAATGTTTCAACCCTCCCACCCTATCTCTTTCTATATTTAAGTGCTCGTCACCCAAAATGCTCCTTTTTTTCACCCCTACAGTCCTAAACCTAAAGTCGTCTGGTTTGCAAAAATCATAAAAAAAAAAAATCGACAGTCATTTCAGGTCTGTGGAACTAGCGGTCGCTAAAGAGTTTAAAGCCGTTACCTCACAGGGCGGAGTCGTAGTATTAAAATAATTTAGAGTTGAAAGAGAAATGGAACATAACACTCTCATGTTGTTTGCTTTCCTCTTTCCTGCTATTCGGACTAATCCTTGTTTTTATGAAATAGCACTTAGTAAATTGCACTTGTATGCAGTTTTCGGGAGTGTGATTCAGCGTTAAGAATTTAATGCACTTTGTCTGGACGTCTGTTGAATCGTTTACCTAAAGTCCTCCACAGAGAGGTGTAAGCACTCATGTCTGACATGTTACTCTGTACGTGTGAGAGCAAAATGAAACAGCTGCGTCCCTTATTGTCCGGACGAACAACAGTGGAGCGATCGAACTGCTTTCGGACCGAAAGAAGCCTTTAACACAACTCTCTCACACGCGCACTTCCGACGACAATACCCATGGTCCATAAGCTCTGCTCTGAACTCTACACACTCATACCCAGATCTTGGAGATCTGGAGCCTCATGAGGTGGGGGGGAAATAAGCGAGTCCAGCCAGTCATTCTACAGGCTCTGTTCTCTGTCCCAGTTTATGGGCGTGTCCGAGTAAGCTTTGTGGCCGTGTCCTGCTCAGTAGGGCAGCGTGTCCAGGAACCTGTCGATGAGCGGCGGGGGTGGGACCAGGTCCTCCAGCTTCAGGTAAAAGATCCTCTGCAGGCCTTGAGTGCGCTGGGACCGGAGCTCCGCCCGCAGGCCCAGGACGGCGGCTACAGGGGGCGGGGCTTTACCCACTGCGGCCACACTCGTGGCCCCACCTGAACTCAGGTGCTCTCGAAGGCAGCAGATGAGCTTGGACTGCAGTTCCTCCACCTTCTTGGGCTCCTTGAGGCCAGGGCACTGCTCTGTGGAGAGAGAGGTGGACGAAGAATGAGCATGTGGAAAGGTCAAGTGAGGAGTGTATTGTAAGACAGTGAGAATGTTGTATATGCAGGTCAAATGCACTACAATACAACACGATGTGCAAAATTGATCTTACGTCTGAGTTCAAGAGCAAAACATACGTGCACTGAATAATCCGATAACGGCAGAAAATCCGATTTTGTCTGTAATCCGATCAAAGAGTATACATGCACTTAAGTAAGAAGATAATGGGGAACCTCCGGGTTTACACGACTCAGGCAATAATCGCATTTCTACTTTGCAACCAGCCAGTATTCTCATAGAAATGTGTGACATAAACTTTGCTCTTAATATTTAATAAACAAATGAGTTATTTTCTCGTGTATACAATGCGTTACAGAGTCTCGACAAAGTGTCCAATAGCCGTTTCGAGAAGTGTAATTCCATGGCGCGCTTAATTCCGGGGTTGCCAGATGCAACTAGAAATAAACGCTAAAGTCAATGGAAAAGAGCACAAATAAAGCCAAGGAGTTACAAAAACGCAACCGTGTACCCTGTACATGCATTTAAAGATTCCATAGCATTTTATGTGTAATAATTAGGTATGTGAATAAAACACATAACCAGTGACCCTGTTCACACCAGGTTGTTCCACGCGTCTTGGGTTGTATCCAGATAGGACTAAGCCGCGTAAAAATCCATATGTAAATGCACGCCAATATGCACTGAAATCCCAGGTGGTGGCTTGAGTCATACTGTAGTCACATATTACAAAGGTGTGAATGCATCTACCTAAGACAGATCTGACTGCAACAACCTGCCCAATAGTTGGCAACACAGTTGACTAATAGGCCAGGTGTGAACGGGGTCATAATTCATGTGGTTAAATCTTATCCAGATACAAGTCACCTGAAAACACCAGGGGTAAACAGCTGTTTTAGTACAAAAACAACAACTTTCCTTATAAGGCAAAATCCCCCTCACAAAAACGCCCCAAAATGTCTCCACATTGCCCCCCCCCCCCAAAAAAAGAAATATATATATATATATATATATATATATATATATATACACACATATATATATATATATAAGAGTAGAAGACAAGTGTATACAGCAAGCAACTTACATAGGCTTATAAATATTATTTAGCAGCTATCGCTAAAGTGACAGGGTTGAGCTGAGGCTAACTCATGCTAACCTAGCAAGACAACAGCTCCAAGTGAGTGGGACAAGTCCACACGCACACACACATACTGATATTTCAGTGAACCGATTACCATAAACACAAACAGGACAATTACCTAGATTATGTGGTGCTGTTGAACAGCTAAATGTGATTAAGGCTCGATGCTAATGGAGTTACCAATAGCGACACCACTGGCTATTTTCTAATATGAGGCCGACAAATGACCCTCTACTCCACCAACACACACACACACACACGATCGCAATCCAATCTCTTTCACCGTGTCTGTGTAATTAAGCAAAACACACAAAGGCTTAGCATGTCCATATGGTGTTTGATTGTGTGTGAGAATGTATTTCTAGCTTTCTGCTGACCAACTGTCCACACAACAACATGTAAAAACTCAAAGGATTTGCTTTTCAACCATTTTGACAACATATATATTAGCAAGATTACAGTTAGCGTTATGGTTAGCAATATTTAGCTACAGAAATACATGGCCAGTGAAAGGATTTCACAAATATACTACTAAGTGTGTATGTGTGTGTGTGTGTGTGTGTCCAAAAGCCTGGAAGTGTGACACATTCACTCCTAGCTGTTGTGTCGCTGAGTTAGCGTGAAGCCTCAGCTCTCTCACTTTAGCAATAGCAATAGTTGCTAAACAATAAACCTCCTGATAGCTCAACTGAAGTAAAAAACCAAGTATTATTTTGGATAATATTTTTGCTAATACTACAGAACGATCAGACTGATTGTTCCACATCGAACCAGGCGTGCAATCCTTCATTTTATTATGTGGAATAGTGCCTCAGTTCATATCTTTTTCTGTTTGGCATTTGAAGGGCATTATTGCAGATTATTAAAGATTGTTTTAGATGCCTTGAACCACAAGCAACAACGGCTAGTTGAGGATTAAAACGCAAGCGAGATTCAATGACTAAATCCTAAACTTGCAGTAGTTACTCGTTACCATAGACATGCGTGTTATTCACTACACCACACCTGATATTTGTTGCTATGGTAACGCTGATGCTAAACGCCAACTAAAACCCACTGTTTATTGGTATTAGACGGATTACTGATTTGTTTTTTCCTTTTCCTGCTTGCTCACCCCCAGTCTGAGCGTTCATTATTTTCACCTGTTGCACTTTTGTTTTAGTCTATTTTTATCATATAAATTCCTATTTTATGTCTCATTTCCTGTTTTATCATTACCGCCCTTTGTGTCTGTGTTAATTTGACGTTACTGCTTTATATATTTCACAATTTTTTAATGTTACTATATAATAGTTGTTACTATTACTTTTATTTTCATTAAGCCATTTATCAGACGCCCTTATCCGGAGTCATTCAATCTCATAATCCAAGCAATGGTGCGTTAAGGACCTAGCGGAAAAAACATGGTTGCCAGGTCCGCTTATTCTTAGTGATTTCGCTCCTTTTGGGCTTAATTACACAGACCAGGTGGGGATTTGTTTCGTGAAATCAGGCAACCCTGGAATTACACAGGCTATCGAACACTTTGTGGAGACACTGAAACGCAACATATACTCATGAAAATGAAGAATTTGATTGTTTAATATTGGGAATCGAAGCTTACGTCACATCTTTCTGTGAGATTATTGGCTGGTTTCAAAGTAGAAATCTGATTATTGCCTGGGTCATGTAAACCCGGAGGTTTCCCATTACCTGAATACAAGTGCATGCATTCTCCTTGATTGGACTACTGACAAAATCTGATTTTCGGCCGTTATTGGATTATTAAGTGCATGTAAACACACTCACTGTGGAATTTGAGTGGGATGTGAACCCTGGCCCAATGGGTCCACAGTCCAGTACCTTAACTGCTGATTTTTTATAACTATATATACTTTGTAGGTATATAAATTATATTCATATTAGAAGGAACTCATGCAAGAACGATAAGTGTGCATAAATTTACACTTACAGCATTTAGCAACCACCCTTATTCAGAGCAACTTACAACTGATACAATCCAAGCAATTGTGGGTTAAGGGTTTCGCTCAAGGACCCATCAGTTGCAGCTTGGCAGAGGTGGGACTTGAACCCTGGACCTTGTGGACCAGACTCCAGTACCTTAACTGCTAGGCCACCACAGTGTTGCATTTAGACACTTATAAAGTTCATGTGGTCGACCTATATTTTCAGGACCAGCAAGATCCACTGACAGCGTATATACGGATGCAAAAGGCATCTCCAAAGTCCAGAAATTTTACTGCACCAAACATGCATTTGTGTGTGTGTGTGTTCTGCTTTTATTTATCCTCATGCTGCGGGTGTTGAGCCGCTACATTGTCCCTTGTTCGGCTTTCACTCTCTCTCTCTTTCTCTCACTCTCTAGGGGCTGATCGATGGCCCTCTTTCACCGCGGACACTTTTAGAGGGTCGATAGATTGAGTGGAGGAGTGGAGGCAGACAGCGAGAGCAAGAGAGAGAGAGAGAGAGCGAGCGAGCAGAGAGAGAGTAGAGGAGGGATCCGCTGTGTAGTGCTCGATTGCTCCCACTACAGAGCTAAGTGCTGCTCCATGGAGGTTAACACATGCACAAACACACACACTCACTCACTCACACACACTCAGTTGGCTGTTGGTTCTGGAAATGGGTGGATGGAGGAATAAATGGACATTCATTTTAAAGCTCAACCACCGTGTCTACATATTTTCCAAATGTTCAACGATCAACATGCTGACTAGCCAAACCTTCACCACCCCAAACATATCGTATGTGAATTACGAGTGAATGGGTTAATTTATTTGTCTTTTATTTATTCCGTCCTGCAGCGTTTCATCACCGCGAGCGACCGGTTGCGCATGCAATTTTCGTTCCCGCTAATTAAATAACCACAAACGTGCTAAACCCATTCTACGGGTGACGTGGTTTTTTCATCATTTCCATAACACCCACGGCCCTGACAAAATATTGACTCGTTAGCCGGATCGTACCAAGCCACTGGGGACCTGCGGCTGGTAAATTAACAGAGTTACCCACGAGTGGCGTATCTGGCTCGCTTCGTGTCTGTGGATGGCTGTTCGTTTCAGTGACTGGATGGATCTCAGTTCTGTGACCCTGTTTACTCATGTATCGTGAGTATCAGGTTCAAACCTTACTGGGATTTTCTAGACATCTAGGTGGAAATTCACCAAAGATGCAGATTTGCATAGTTCAAAACCACTTCAGCACTGGGCAGAAACCCTTATCTAGAGCGATGAAGGGTTTTTCTCACCGTGGCAGACGTGAAATTAAACTCAAAATCCCTTGCGTTGGAATATTCAAGGCGTTTAGAGATGGCATGCAAAAGTGCAAGTTGGCTGTGGCGAAGATCGTTTGCATAAAACAACTGACAACGAGGTATAACACAGGAAGTCGCTGGTCAAGTGTAATGAGCTCATTTGCATATTACACTCAATGTGGCATCCACATGCCGGGGTGACTGAAGAAGCACTAATGTGTGGAGTGCAAGTGTAAACATGGTTGTTGTCATTTGAGGTGCTTACGTTTGCTATTTTCTTGAATTCAGCAAAGAGCATGTAGCTGCTGCGGTAGCGGTGGCTAGCTACGGAAGGTTGTGAGCACCCATCAAGAAAATACCATGGATGATGGTCGGCCATTCGGCAAAAACTGCAGTGCATCCAATGTGTTTCTTTAGAAAAAGAAACCACAAACACTTCACCGTCAGCTCACCAAATGAACTACCGTAGCATGAAGGCTCCTTTATCGCATCCTGCTCATCAGCCTTTTTCATCAGGCCAGCTTGATTTGCTTGGTCCGACTCCTGCTTCAGTCATGCGCGTGCATAATACCTGAAGCACCTGCTGGCCCTGACAGCACACACTTAAACGCACACACCTGTTTGGGTTGGCCATTTGGCGCCCAATAATCAATAATCCCCTGCTGTGCTTTAAAGAAAATATACACAACGGCTTCTCCGTCTCTCTCTCGCTCCAGCTCTCACCGCTGATTAAAAGAGGATTAGTTGTCCCGTGCTGGTAAACCCAGTGGCGAGCGTCACCTGTCCCACACCTGTGATAATCAGCATCAGCTGGACAAAGAGGTGCGAATGAGCGAAAGCGAGAACGACGAAGGCGCCGGAGACAAAACCATGTAGCGAGGATTATCCTGTTGGTTACCTGTGAGCAGCACCAGGGCTGATAGGCAGGAGAAGGCGGGTAAGTCCAGGCTGAGACTCTGTAGGTGAGAGCTGAAGTCTCTGATGGAGTCAAGCCATTCCCCAAAGCCTCGCAGACACTGCTGCCTGTGGAGCACCAGACCGCTGCAGAAGATGAACTTCTCCTCCGCCAACAGCGACCTGAGAAAGAAAAAGAGCGGTAACTTTAAGTAGCAACCGGCAACTCCAGTCTGGACGAAGACCTTAAACAAAGTACGGTATGGTATTGGGAGTTTAATGCCGCGACTGCCCGTCAGGCCATCTTCGCGGCAGGAACTGTCGTGGAATGTGGGGCATCATATAAGTAGGTCCCAACAGTCAGGCTTACAATTGGTACAATCTTTCAATCCAAGGGGTTAAGGGTCTTGCCCAAGTACCCAACAGTGGCAGCTTGGCAGAGGTGGGATTTGAACCCTGGACCTTCTGGTCCAGAGTCCAGTGACTTAACCACTAGGCTATCACTTTCAATCAGTTATCGAAAGGAAGCTAAGCAATATCTTTGCTTCAGTGGTGTTCTTCCTGTAAAGCTGGAAGCCCTAGCGGTCTAGGTTCCCTCCTAAAACTTGCCAAGGCTAACAAATTTCCAAGCTGGTCCAATCTGGATTTACTTAGTGATGATCCAGTTGTCGTTTAGTTGTTGGTTGTAATGATAAACTAGTGTAGGTGTGTTGATAAAGCTGGCTGACCAGAGAAAGCACTGATAATAGCAGCTTATCTTATTTAGCTTAAATACCTTAGTATTTTACCTAATTTACCTCACATACCTTAGCATTTAATGTTAGAGTGATATTGCCTAAGTGCCAAAGTTCATATTCACTGAAGACCTCACGGTCATGCTATAGCTGTTGTTCACAGCTTAACTGCAAATCACCACAGATAACAGATATGTTACCGATGTGTCAACTTATGACAGATAGTACATGTAATGAACCACTGTTCGTTGCTATATTAGCTATTTAACAGCATTCTTGGTAGCTAGCATTAGCAACCAGTGTAAGAATGAAAACAGAGGAAGGACAAGGGAGCCTCCAAATTATAACAATAAATTAATAAATATGATTTAAAACCATGTCGACAGCCAACATGGCACTATACGTTATACCTCGAACATTTATTGAAGTACTGGACGATCTATATACCGGCAGTAAAACACGAAAGCTGTTACACGCTTGTTTAGCATTGCTACACACCGCACGATGTAAACTCTACTCTCATTAAGTACTGGTTTTGAAGGCTTTTTTAGTTACTTTCCAGAACCAGCTCCAGAAACTAGCACCACTTTGTCAGTGAAAACTACACAGACCCTCATTCGGTGGACCACCGAATTCGATTCGACCTGGTGAAAAAGGCTTAAAAGTTAGGTTACATAATGAACCAGATGAACCAGGGAGAGGGAAGGAGAGGTAGGGGTTAGGGGCTGATCAAAAACTGTTGTTATTTATTTATTTTTTTCATCTTCAAGGTGCTGTTTGATGACCGAATTTCACTGAACGCCACTTTCATCTTTTAATTAATCGCTGGCTTTTCTGTCTCTCCACCAAAGCCGAGACAGATATGGGCTTCCTCTGTTGCACGACTGATTTCACATTAACACCTACTCGCGTACGTATACCGAGCATTAACCCCCTAAGCCCTGACGGGACCGTGTTTGAGGAAACAGTTACCATGGGCACAAATGAAAGCCAGCGTAGGGAAAAGCACATCAAAGATCGGAATGGGACTTAATTAGGTTCGAGCTCCGCCAATTAAAGCTTTTAAAACATTCCTGAGATTTCTCTCTCCCCTCATCTCTCTCTCTGCTTGTGGGATAGAATTCGTGGAGCGTATTTGGTATGTTTTGGTGTGGCGTGAGCTTGACTGGATGATTACCTACTTCTCAATACCTTGTTTTGCTGTGAAACGCTGGCTTCATGGCTTTTTGAGCCGTTCTTAATTAGCACAGAATGCAAGCTGACTTATAAACAGCGAGAGAGGAGCAGAAGACTGGGCTGTTTGTACTCCCACTTATGCCATTCAGGGTCATGCAGGAGGGTATGGATCCTAACCGGGAATACACTGGGTGCAGGCAGAGGTACACTTTGGATAGGGTGTCAGTCTATTGGAGGGTTCCGTAACAACCACCACCACGACCTTCACGCTTCAAGACTCACCCACCCGGGCTTTGAACCCAGGCCCTCAGCATCTGGCTGTAACCACTCAGGAACCAGAGCTGCATCCAATTACTAATATCTGATAAATATGGGAATTAGTCATAATTGTTCAGATGGGAAGGGGTTGTAGAAGTGATATCCCTCTGCTTTCAATATGCAGATTTCCTAAAGATAGAGTACAGGCACAAAGTAACTAGGGGGGTAACTGGAACTGTGGTAGCCTAGTGGTTCAGATACTGGACTATGGACTAGGAAGTCCAGGGTTCAAATCCCATCTCCGCCAAGCTGCCACTGTTGGGTCCCTGAGCAAGGCCCTTAACCCACACTTGCTTGGATTGTATCACTCTGGATAAGGGTGACTGAAATGTAACTGCACCTGTGTTTCTTATAAGTAGCCTTTGTAGAACCCATGGAGATGTATTTGCACCAAGAACACAGTACTGTAGATGTAAAAATGAAGAAAGACTCGATAAACCCAGCGGAGATCTTCACTGAGCGAGAGCTATTGTGAATCTGATTCACTGAATCGTGAATCGTTTTTTGTTGAAATGTTAGACGTGTAAGCAAGTGCGCCGAGTACTGAGCAAACGACGAGAACCAAGACACATTTTTCTAGTCAAAATGCATCGAGAACAGAGGTACCACTATACAGCCATTGGAGCTGATTGGAAATTAAATAAACCAATAAACAAATTAGTACAGCACTGGGCAGCTATTCAAATTCCAAATAAGAAAATGTCCTATATTGTTGAGTGCAGAGCCATAAAATACTTGGCTGGCCTGGTCATTATGCGACAGACTGTAGTTATTATAAAAGCACTTCACGTGAAGTTAAAGGTGCTATTGATACATTGCGAGACTTTATTGCGATCTCTGCTAAAACTCAACAGAAGACACGTGTGGGCTGGAGACTTCTGCTCCAACCAGCTACAGACACACAGAGCTGGTAGAGCGTCCAATGGAGTTCTCAAGTCTGTTCTAGTTTCTTAATTGGCTCTATCAAAGTGAGTCCACACCAACTCCTGTTAGCCATAGTGTATTATATTCTCTTTCGGTTTGCGTCAGCCGAACGACAGTTACGAGGCGGTGCGTGAGCCTGGGAACGAGGACTCGCATGCTACGTGTGTAAGAATCTTTGACACCAGTGTAAAGGTGCGTGTTGGTTCCCCGCGTAAAGTTCCTCCACTTCGTGTGTTAGGTGCGCGACTGCACGTGTGACGTAGGCCTGGGTGAATCAGATGCCCCCTACCGAGGCTGTGACGCCACCACCCACCGGCCTCCCTCCCTGCACCTGCTCGCCCGCTCGCTTTCAGACAGAGAGAGAGTGAGAGAACGAGAACGGGCGAGAGAGGAGCTGTTTTGGCAGAGCAGCCGAAGCAGCTAAATGCAGAGCAGCTGAAGCGAACGAAATAAATCACTTCCTGTTAAAGAAACATCAGAACGACACTTAGTCACGGAACACAAACAAATTACACATTGCTCCCGCTAGTCAAAGTCAGCACTAGTTCCCCAGAAAGCACTGGATAAATACATCTGCAGACAAGACGAAACGGAGCGCACAAGCGATTTTTTAAAAGGTCTGTCCGCAATGGCAACATGATGTGTGTGTCACAAACACTAAAAAAACCAGGGGGTTAGGGAGGGTTGCTGTCCTATAAATTTAAACAAGCGCATGCCGGCACAGTGACCCTAGCAACCGTACAGCTCAGGACCAACAAAGGATGACAAAGGCCATTTCAAACTGGGTGAAAACATAAACGCTCTGCATTATACATAGGGGTAGTATCACGTATTACACCTTTAACTATATGATGTCACACGACATCATGAGCTGACATGAAATATTGAAGAGGTTGCAGACAGTCAGTGATTTTGAGAACGATCAGTACATATTATACTTCCTTTAGTATCCCTCAAAAAGCCACATCTGCAAAACAGTTAAAGGAAAAGGCAGCGGCAGAGCCTTGCTTGTCTTGATTGGTTGGATGTTGGGGGGCCAACATCGGTTGTGTCTTTACTTCTTTACAGAACCTTTGACAAGCAGCGTTTAACGCAGGCTGAATGAGTGAACGGAAAGTTGCCTAATATATATGTTTAAAAAAAATCTGATTGAAAACGCCTACTGCACCTTTAAAATGATTTCATATAAAAAACTGGGAATCTTATTGGCTGTTTATGTTAAATATGGTGCTACTGTTCTGAGTTTTTCTCCAAAACTTTGACCTATATACAAATCATAACTGAAAGGCAACTACAGAGGGTTCTTTGGTCTGATTGGATTGGCATGTTTGGTGGTCCACATCAGAGCCGCAGACTGCCAGTCTATATACGTAGCAAGCTTTGTGTATTTTAAATAAATATTCTGAATGATAGAACCGAGAAAGCTAAGTCAATACTGGTTCTTTTTTTTGTATTAAATAAATCACCTACCGCACCTTTAAATCGTTTGGTTTGGCGGAAACGTTTTATGAATTTTACAGGATTAAAGATGCTGCTAGTGTCCTGTAGTTTAGAAATGTGGACCATATGAAGATATTATATCTTATCCGAAAGCCTCATTTAGTAAAACAGAAAAGCCAGACTGTAGCTTTGACACTCATCACTCGTCCTGCACACACTTGAGATTTCTCAGGTCTATGACTAATGTTTAATAAGCTGCGAAAGTGATGGATGTGTGGTCATGGTGTGCTTGTGTGTGTTTACCTGTGTGCCAGGCGGAGCACGAAGAGCTCTAAGAAGGCCGAGTCTATGAGCGGCTCTGGTCGCTGTGGTGAAGGTCGGGTGAAGCCAGGGAGTAGGGGTAGCTCGGCCCAATGGCGGGTCACCTCCATGGAGCTAGTGAGCATGCGATAGAATAGCTGAATCTGCTGAGCCTCGGCTAAAGCACCTGTCTCTACTGCACTGAACTACAAAGCGAGAGAGAGAGAGAGAGAGAGAGAGGGGGGGGGAGAATTAGGATGTTTAGGAATATATCGACTGAATGTACAAACACAGCTTTTACTTATTTTTCATTATTCTATTATATTTTGCAAGCTTGGATGAGACTAACATCTAAAAGGTCTTTACACACACACACACACACACACACACAAACTTGTCTGTAGTCAAGCCTAACGTAGCACCTTGTTCATTAGTTATTCATATTTCATACTACAGTGGTGCTTGAAAGTTTGTGAACCCTTTCAAATTTTCTATATTTCTGCACAAATATGACCTAAATCATCATCAGATTTTCACACAAGTCCTAAAAGTAGATAAAGAGAACCCAGTTAAACAAATGAGACAAAAATATTATACTTGGTCATTTATTTATGAGGAAAATGAAAATGATCCAATATTACATATTAGTGAGTGGCAAAAGTATGTGGAGCCTTGCCTTTCAGTATTGGTGTGACCCCCTGTGCAGGCAATAACTGCAGCTAAACGTGTCCTGTAACTGTTTGTTGATCAGTCCTGCACACCGGCTGGAGGAATTTTAGCTCATTCCTCCGTACAGAAACAGCTTCAGCTCTGGGATGTTGGTGGGTTTCCTCACATAGCTGCTCGCTTTCGATGGATTGAGGTCAAGGATTTTGACTTGGCCATTCCAAAACATTAACTCTATTCTCTTTAACCATTCTTTGGTAGAACGACTTGTGTGCTTAGGGTCGTTGTCTTGCTGCATGACCCACCTTCTCTTGAGATTCAGTTCATGGACAGATGTCCTGACATTTTCCTTTAGAATTCTCTGATATCATTCAGAATTCATTGTTCCATCAATGATGGCAAGCCGTCCTGGCCCAGATGCAGCAAAACAGGCCCAAAACCATGATACTACCACCACCATGTTTCACAGATGGGATAAGGTTCTTATGCTGGAATGCAGTGTTTCCTTTCACCAAACATAATGCTTTTCTTTTAACCCAAAAAGTTCTATTTTGGTCTCATCCGTCACAAAACATTCTTCCAATAGCCTTCTGGCTCGTCCACGTGATCTTTAGCAAACTGCAGACGAGCAGCAAAATGTTCTTTTGGAGAGCAGTGGCTTTCTCCTTGTAAACCTGCCATGCACACACCATTGTTGTCAGTGTTCTTCTTGATGGTGGACTCATGAAAACATTAACATTAGCCAATGTGAGAGAGGGCCTTTCAGCTGCTTAGAAGGTACCCTGGGGTCCTTTGAGTAACCTCACCAACAACTATTACACGCCTTGCTATTGGTAGGTGATCTTTGTGGGTCAGCCACTCCTGGGGAGGGTAACAATGGTCTTGAATTTCCTCCATTTGTTACACAATCTGTCATGACTGTGGATTGGTGGAGTCCAAACTCTTTAAACCTTTTCCAGCCAACTCTTTTTATGAGGGTCCTCAGAAATCTCCTTTGTTCGTTCCATGATATCCACTTCCACAAAACGTGTTGTGAAGAGGCAGACTTTGATAGATCTCTGTTCTTTAAATAAAACAGGGTGCCCCCTCACACCTGATTGTCATCCCATTGATTGAAAACACCTGACTAATTTCACCTTGAAATTAACTGCTAATCCTAGAGGGTCACATACTTTTGCCACTCACTAATATGTAATATTGGATCATTTTCCTCAATAAATAAATGACCAAGTATAATATTTTTGTCTCATTTGTTTAACTGGGTTCTCTTCATCTACTTTTAGGACTTGGGTGAAAATGTGATGATGCCATATGTATGCAGAAATATAGAAAATTCGAAAGGGTTCACAAACTTTCAAGCGATTGAGTTTGGTCAATACTAATATCCAAAGTAGGGAGTGTTTTACACACACACACACACACACAAAGGTACTGTAGCTGTCACTGATCTTGTCATTTCATTATTCTTGCAAACTTACAAGTGTTGTAAGTTTGGAAAAGCAAATATACAAAGCATTACAATTTAAGACACACGCACACACACACTATACGGATACACACACACCTTATGCACATAGCATACGTGGGTGCACACACACACACACACACACACACACACACAGGTACCTGACTGTAGTTGAAGTCTACCTCATCTACACACCTTTATTTTCTTTTTCTCTTACACTTGTTTTTACGCTCTCTCTCTCTCTCTCTCTCTCTCTCTCTCTCTCTCTCTCACACACTCACACACACACACACACACACACACACATACATACACAGACAGACACACACACACACACACACACACACACACACATACACAGACAGACACACACACACACACAGATGGCTGTAGTTGAATTCCTCTATACACCTTTTACATTATATACAAATATTCAAAGCAAAGACCCATTTCTACCATAAACAGACAGATGACTGGCCGACAGACACACACAAATACACAAACCTACACACACACACACACACACACACGGTTACCTGGTTGTAGTCAAGGTCCCGCGAGACAGACTGTGAGTAGGCCCGAACGAGGGCGTTAAGCAGACTGAGGGGAGGTGAGGGAGGAGATGGCTCAGGCTGCAGAGGACTCTTGGGCTTAGACGGCAAGCGACCTCTCCTTCCTTTCAGGTTATCTGTGCGAACCACTGCAAAAGGCAACAAAATATTAGACTTCAGTATCAAACCAACACACAGAATAGGCTCCAGGCCCTTGCCTGGGCCTGTGACCCTGAATTTTGCAAAGCGATGAATGACATTTTAGCTAACAAGGGACCTAATGAATTTAAACTGACAGTAGCAAATATGTGACTACCATAATAAATAATTCGATGGGAGATGTATTGATGGAAGCCAACATCCATTATTAGACTTTTCAACCAGTAGCCCTTCCTTTCTCATCTAAATACAGTCAAAACCCGTGCATGGATCCCGGGCTCGCTCCCAGCCTTAATCCTAAACTGACCAGTAGAGGGCACTTGAAAGATGTGTCATTTGTCTGAGGTCTTTTGAGAGGCAGAGCCGAAGTGTATCAGTGTGTGCTGAAAGGCAAAACAGCAAATTACACCAATCATAACCACATGTCGTGACCATATGTGTGCGCTCTCTCCTAAACTAATACCCTCCCTAATGCTTCGCCTGCAGAAACGGACATAGATTCCAGTAAAGTCCATTATAAAAGCCGTCCACATGCGTGCTCTACATGCCTGCACCTTGCGACGCGGCATTACAGCGGCGGATCAGACCTTATTGCTGAGGCGGTGTGTGTGATGGTAATCCTGTCGGTGATAAACAGTCCTATTATCTTTTAATTCAGTCATGGATGAGCTGAGCACTGAGGCTCTATTAGATTGCATATCCTCCAGGTCCTAAGTGATTAAGGTGAAGATTGCGCGTCTCCTCCTGTCTTCTAACTACGGGACCACGAGGGGTCATATGCACCGGCTCTAATTACCGTCATACACAGTCGACAGGATGGATGATAACCACATGGCAGCGGTTCTCAAACTTTCAGAGTCTTTATAGGATTAAATTGGCCCAATTCTATAGCGATAATGATTCCAACTGAAGGAACCTTGAAGGAAAATATTCATACAGTCAACTTAATGTTGATTTATTAGAGCGTTAGTGCAATGTTTATGTCTCAAATCGCAGCCATGGTATCACGGAAACTGCAGGACATTATTTATGCTCATTCTGAAGTTCGTGGGCGTCAAGAGTCGAGTCTCTCAAGTGCGAGTTTGAGTCGAGACTCAAGTCTCTGGCATGCAAGTCTCTACATTGAACGTCCAACTTGAGTATTAAGTCTCTGGTCCAGGTCAAGTCTCAAGTCGTCAGAATTTTAATTTATACTCATCATTAGTTACCTAAGTTGCTTTGCGCAAAAATAACCGCCTGCGAAAACGGTCAGGTTTGAAACAGGTTCATAAAATGAGCCTTTCGCTATTGAAAAACGAAGGACAAAACTGAAGCTGCATTTAAAGGAGAGGCAAAACAACTTGAAACAGCGGATTAGCCTTTAGTTTGTATAGCAAGAATGCCAGCTAGTTTTAGTCAGTTTTACAACAATGTAGTCTGAAACTACACTACTAAAATGTACACTAGATTAGCTGAGGACTTGATGCTAAATTGGTTTGTGCGCTAGCCAGCATATATGCTATACAAACGACATGCTAGCCTTAGCTAACTGCTTGTTTTGCCAGAGTACTTTACACACAGCATTTACTGCATATAGCAGTTCATTCTGTCTGGTTTAGCTGTTGTTTCAGAGCACAGTTATCTGCAAACTACTGAATATAATGGCAATAAATTAGCTATGTAATTAAGCCTTCATGTAGTGAACTGTTTTCTGAATGTTCACTTGGCGAGGCAGTAAATTAGGGACTCTGAGACTTGGGTCTTTGTCGTTTACAGAGCTATGATAAACCAGTCATTTGTGAATAGTAGCAATATCAACTGTAGAACTAGTTGATAGTGTAATAGATAATAGTGAACACTATTGATTGACTCTAAGCATTTACATTTGTGACGTGTGTATTAGCTTACCTTCCTTCACCATGCCCACACTGAGACACTTCTGGAAGCGGCAGTACTGACAGCGGTTCCGTCTTCTTTTGTCCACCGGGCAGTTCTTACTGGCCAAACAGACGTATTTTGCATTCTTCTGCACCGTCCTCTGCGAACAGCAAACAACCAACGCTTCATTTTACCACGCTATGTTTTAAAGAATTCAATTTGTGTTTTACCTTCCGGGTCAGATTTTAATTACAACATTTCAAAAAAGCTCCAGTTCCAGAGGGATAATTTGATCAAATTAATTTCCCGCCATGCCTCGCCTGCAGGAGGGACAGAGTGATTAGCACCCGGGCTCTGATAATGAGCGAGAGCGTGAGACCGCTACTGTGAGAAAATTTATTTATTTTTCTTCCCTGTAATACTTCGGCTTATTTATGACATAGTGCAGGGTTGTGCCAGTCTAAATGTACCACACGTTTATAAACTCCAGAAATGCATCACAGTAGGTTGAAAGACTCTTCAAAGGATGCTGAGCCGCCGCAGCAATTTGTGGGTGACATCCAGCTTTTTGAGAACCCCACTGGACCAGTTTTCTCATGCCGTAGACACCATTTTGGCAAGTGATATGCAGCAGTAGTGGGGGCTAGTGGAAAGTTTGAAAGTGTTCACATCCCAGCTCAACGTAGCTGCCACTGTTGGGCCCTTGAGCAAGACCAATAATATTAAAAATGATCAGTCACTCTGGATAGAGACATCTGAAACATCTTAGTTAGAGCCGGCAATTTAGGTATACAGAATGAACCGCCCTGCGACGTGAAAGCTAAAACTTAGCAGGCGTGTGAAACGTGAGTTCCACCTCCATTAGATGAACGCAAAACAAACAAAAACCATACAAAAAGACCATTTAACAAGCGACATCTGTAGCCTATTGAATCCTGCCCTAATAATGCCAAAACAAGCCTTTCCATAACCAAATTAGCAAGCCTACCAGCAAGGATAGAGGACGAAATGAGAAAGATGTAACGCTGCTTTAATGAAACGGCAAGATGTCTGTCAGCAAGGTTTTCATTAGCTCGCTTTATTGAAAGCCTTTCTCTTTTAACCTATTTATGGCCTTGCCGTTTTTTGTTTTTTTTTTCCAGAAGGCTGCCATGATGCGTCTTCCTTCTCCTTCTAGACTCTTTTAAATCAAATTAGCTTGATCGCTGTGTGATACGACTGATGAGACTGTCTAACCGCAGTCTGCTCACTTCTAGTTTTGCAGTTTCCAGGCTAAAACCATACCATCCCGCAGTAGGTGTCTACATTCTAGTCACGAGTGCATCGATTGGCTGCTCGGCTATGGTCGGACCAATGGAAATGTCTATGATGGGTTGTTTTCCCAGGCAACATTTCCGTGGCTATGTCATAACAGTAGTTTTCTTCAGCTGATTAGTTTTTGGTGGCACATAAGACATTAAAATTGAAATTTTACTATTATGGGTAGTTACATGATACTGACAACTCAGGTTATTGGTTCAAGATATGAAGAACAGGTATATGTTCATCTGATTAACATTTGTTCCGTTTAACAACCGAGATCTTAAGACTTATATTAGAAAATACAAATTTGTCATATATATTATTCACGTCTGAATGGCAGAAAACTGCTGTCTTGAAAAGCATAAAAAACATTTTGTCTTTCTACTTTTGTTTTCGTTTTATAAAAGATGAGAATGACTGTACTGTACAGTCTGGTACTGTAATAAATGTTTTCATATTGTGTTTTAATTAATATTGTTGTTTAAAATCAAACACTATGTACAAAGTATCTAAACTACTGTGTGACTACTAACGTCTGGTCAACGTCTTGTTTCAGAGAAGTAATCCCACAAATCGTAGACAGCAACAATCCAGGTACAACAGTGAACCAGGCCATAATGAACAGGAGCTACGCATTATAAGACGCCGTCTTTTGTGCCACCCTAAACAAATATGGGCACTGAACAAGCCTATTAAATAAACAGGGGCTTATACTCTCTCCAGTTCTCTCACTCACCCTGTTTTGCCATTAAAAGGGAGGCAACCAACGATTAGACTGGGGTAAAATTCCCTTTCTTGGTTACTTCAGTCCCAAACAAGGCAAATATTTAATACAGGCATTAGGGTTCGACACTCCCACTGAATAACTAGGTACTGAATAGGTAATATTCTGACTCTATAGTGAAAATCTCATTCTCTGTATCTCTCCCGCTTTCTCTCTCACACAGGCACACTTTAGCGCTAATAGCACGGGCTACACACCACACTCGGGCCGAGGGCTTTCTCGTGCCATCACTTTTGTTTCCCTTAAATTAATAAGACACAAAGCAGGACAGTAGCAGGAGCCTTGCAGTTGGCGTTATAATTTAGTCTGAAGGCTCGCCCTGAGTGCAAGCACACACATCCACACATGCTCATATATCCAAAATGAAGATCCCCGCTGGGGGCCACCAGTTAATCTGATCTATTTCCATGCGTTGCTTGGTTAGTTTCACAATGGCATTCATTAAAGCGTTTAAATTCACCAGCGAGCCGGAATTAGTCTCAATGACAAAATCAATATAATCCCAGTATTTGCACTTCAGTTTGGTTGCTTGTTTATTTGACGTCGTAACAGCATCAGTGGCTATTTGTAACAGGAGCAGTATTATAACAATGCATGTCAGACGCCCTCATGCTGGAGGGAGGGGCAATTTAGAGCGATCGGTTAACCTAACTCGTGTCTTTGGAAAATGGAAAGAAATCAGAGTAACCCAGAGTTAACCAACGCAGGCACAATTGGCTGGGTCTGAAGGAGATAACAGGGATGACCTGCAGGTCCTGCGATGGACAGGCGTCCCATCCGAGGCCATCCTTATTGCAGGGGCAGGGCAATTCTAGGACCAGAGCCTTTGGGGGGGGGGGGGGGTGATCACCCGATGAAACCAGCACCCCCTTTTAAACGAAAAAAAAAAACCTGTACATTGTAATGTAATATTGGACTATCATTCGAACATCTGACCTTTATGAGTAGGGGAAACACTGTGACTAGGAGCGAGAAGGTGGATCGAACCATTTGCGAGGCAAGGAGGGGCTGCTGTATTTTTGCTGTTAAAATATTATGTTTAATCCATATACTTTCTATGGGTTTAACATTTTTTTCAGCTTATCCAATACAAACGTCCGTTATAAAAAAAGACAACGTTTTACTTATTTCTAGGGCTGCCCAATAATGGGCTAGACATGAGTCTATAGTGCCTATAAGCCATGAGTAGGGTACATTTAGACCAAATATCCACTACAGATCAAGTGAATGTGCTTAATATGCACACTATATACAATACGGACGTCTGTATATAAAGGCATTGTGGTGAAATATAGATCTAGGCACTGTTTAATGTCCATCCGATCAACGTCCATTCGTTTCAAGAATTAGAACAGGGAAAAAAATCTGTCTAATATATATCCCATTCACGTCTGAATGACAGAAAACTAGTATGAGCGGACCCGTGCGAAACCTGCTGGCAGAAAAGAGAATGGTAGGTTTAAAAGGCTTAAAGAAATGGTATCTTCTGCTTTATCAGTGCTTCAAGTTTTATAAAAGATACAAAGATAAGAAATGCTATACATGTACTATCCTAAATGTGTGTCATGTAATTAATATTGTTTCAAATGAAACACTATGTGCAAAGTATCTAAACTACTGCATGACGGTCAACGTCCCGAAGTGTTATTGCAATGCATCGTGGTCCTCGGTGTCATTATGTGTTACTCTATAAGAAATAACCTCCTAATGACTATGAGGAGTCTAAAAGAACGTAAATACAAATAATAATGTCACACGTACACACAGGCACAGTCGTTGCTGTAGTCCGGTACCCAGCTGGATCCTGGGGGCTGGTACGGTCAAGCTGCTTCGGATCCATGACATGTAACATGTGCTACTTGCATATCCAAGGTCCCTAGGGCCGCTCATTCCCTAATCAGAGATGATTTCTTTCCCTTTCTCTCTCTCTCTCTCTTGGTCTTCCTGCAGGTCTCTCGCCCCCCTCTGAGTGTATAATTAGAAGTGTGTGGTGTTTGTTCAAGAGCAGAGGTGGAACTGGGTCATCATTAATTGGTTAAGTGTGTGTGTGTGTGTGTGTGTGTGTGAGAGAGAGAGAGAGAGAGAGGGCACATGCCTTCCCGCGCGATGTGACCACTTTTTTCCGCTCGCGATCACGTCTCGATGCCTCGACACCGGCGCACGTGTCTTTCATTTCATCGCCTCACCTATTATTTTCCGCTCGCGATCACGTCTCGATGCCTCGACACCGGCGCACGTGTCTTTCATTTCATCGCCTCACCTCAAACGCGTCGTTACGCCAAAGATGGCGCCGACACACTCCCGCGGAGTTGCATCCCAATCCGTGCCGAAACAAGTCATGTTGCCGCAGCTTTTTTTTTTTGTTTAAATGTGCTTTCTGTCCTGTTTGTCTATGCGATAAATATTACCAATAAATACCGTCAGGCCTTGAGAGATATGACTCAGTGGGATGGCAACAAAATAATAAGCGAAAGACTGGAATGAGTAAAAGAGTGAAGGAAGTTCTGAATGTCCGAACATTGGCTGCCGTCGATTACAATAAAGCAGCACAGAGTGCATATTTATATGGAAATAAGAGCATTTAGCGGGTGCATATAATGGCACGAATGCCTGAAATTTCACAAATCGGTAGGCTAATTAACATCCAATGTGGTCCGTCCATTAAGCACAATGTGTGCGGCTGTAATGCGGACAGTTTGCACGGACTGAAAAGACAATGCTGGTTGTTTTTAAAAGAAATAATGGCAGCATTAAAATTCAGAGAGATTCAAGCCGCTAATGTTTGCATTATGTGTTTAAAGAGTTACAAACAATGAATAGCTGGGGTGCGGATAATTGTCTGACTGGTGAGTGTATTATCTCAGATTTTCCAATAGGCATCTGTGTGTGCATGAGCATCTACTCTGTGTGGCCATGAAGGCCTGAGGCCTACCAGCCCCTGCCTTTATTAATTAGTAAATAAAAATAAATTGTGAAACTAATTGAACGGGGATAAATGATTGCAGCGCCAGAACAACAGGCCATATTCAATTATCTCCAGCCCACCAGTCTTCCCTTCCCCTCGCTGGCTTGTTTTCTCCCTTAATTGTCTTTATGTGTTCCTTTATTTTATTTATTTATTTGGTTTTTTGAAGAAGTTGGAATGCTACTTTACAAAACAAGCTCGGAACGAGTTTAACGTACTATTTTACAATTCCACTTTAACCTTCCCCTCATTCCTCTTTTTTTCTTATTCGCCCTCCCCTCAGCTTCTCTCATTCTCCCTGCTTTCCTTTCATCATCCTTTCCCCTCTCCACCCTTTTTATCGGCTCGCTAATCCAGCTACTTTCCTAAATGCTGCAACGTATTCTCGCTCTACCTCCGGGCTCCACTTCTCCCGCATCCTTCTCCTCACCCTCTGGAGCGTCACCCCCCCTCCCTTTATCCGTTTCGTCGTCTTGCATATTTCCTTCGGCCTTACTCTGACGTATTCATTCTATTTACTCTTCTTCTCTACTTTCCTTCTCTCTCGCTCTCACTGTCTGTCCTTACCTCTCTCCTTCGCCACGTTCATTCTTTTTAAATTCGGATTTGGCATGAATTTGCACAACATTAAATGCCATTTTCAGTTGTGTGTGTGTGTGTGGTTGTGTGTGTGTGTGTTGTGTGTGTGTGTGTGTGTGTGTGTGTGTTGTTTCTGGCAGCAGCTCCGGGCTGCTGTATTTTAAGTGCGCGCCGCTGTCACACCTCTCGCTAGTCGCCGGGGGAGAACGACCCTCTCAGGCGCCGTGGCAACCGCCGGTCAGACGATTTGCGAGAGCGCTCAGACACACACCACACACCACACACGAAACGCTAAGCAAAGCTATAGCTCAGTTTTCCACATAAAAATAGAGCAGCGCTTCATGTGGGAAGTTGTTTCGACAGCCTCGACTCACTCGTGTTAGCATGGACACGCATATGCATTCCTGAAAAGAGCACTGCCATTGATATTCGCACACACCCTGCTCTTAACAACACATCTTTCTTCTAAGCACAAATAGGCTACAAACCTTGGTTCCCCAAACAAAAAAGAAGAGCCTGCCGAGTGCGCGACAATAGAGAGTAACCCTGAACATTCTCCACTCGAGGGGGGGAGAGAGGGGCGTCCAGGCGATGCACCACTCCGTTCTCAAAAAGAGCAGCGCTAAATGAATTACACAATTAGGCCTAGCCACAAGGGTGGCCACACAGTAACGCGAACGCACACGCCTAACGTTCAGCGGCACCCAGCCTCGCAACCTGCCCAACCTGTTTCCGCGTTTTACGCATGTCCCACCAGTTCCTCAAGACAATAAACGACAGGGGAGAGTAATACAGAACTTTGTATTAGGATATGATGGGTACACAGTGTGGTGATTGTTTATTTGAACTGACATCAAGTGAGTCTTGCTTTGTGCATGTTGTGCATAATTAAGGGCTTTTTGACTAGATTTAGACCAGGATGCATGGCTTGGTCACTGGGGCCGGAGTCTGGAGTCATGTCTGGCCTGCCTGCCTTTGTCCGCTAGCGGGAGTGTCGAGTGGGCGGTTGGCTGAACTGGGCTTGGGTCCTCGTGAACTTGACTCCTGCTTCCTTGCCTTAGAATAAAGGGCAGAGCTGGGGGTTCATAGTCAAAGAGTCTTATGGTGATCAGAGACGTTGGGTTGCTGTCTTCTGCCTCCCGTGGGTTGCCAATGTCTCATGTGATCCCTCTTGGCCTGTGTTTCCTACCAGTTCTCCTCTTTCTAGCTGTGCGTGCTATAGCTAATGCTGCCGGGGTCCTCTGCTTACATTTGGCATCAGTGATCCCCTTGCATCAGTGATTGTTAATAGACACTGTGCTCTTAATCAATAACTAATTACATTTTCTGTTTTCTCTCCGAGCTGTGTTCCTGCAGTTCCAGCCCCACACATGATGTTTCATCTGCTGGAGCTCAACTCAAGCTGCTTTTCCGTTCATCCAGCTCCAGCCCCATCATACCCGGGCCACTTAATGTCGATGTGCATACTTCACATTTTATTTTAACTTTGACTCCCATGACTTTAGTCTCGCTCTTAGATTTATCATCTACGCCGCCCAAGGAGGTTGGGTCCCTTTTTGAGTCTTGGTCCTCCCAAGGTTTCTTCCTATAACACTCAGGGAGTTTTTCCTTGCCACTGTCGCCCTAGGCTTGCTCAATTTGGGATTGGACGTAGTTTATTAGGAGATCATCTAAACTTGTAAAGGTTGCTTTGCGACAATGCTCCATTGTAAAAAGCGCTATATATAATATAAATCTGACTTGACTTGAATAACTGGATTTTGTCAAAGCTGACCTATTATGTGGCCTGGACCGCGTATTTGATCTGCATTTGCTCCAAGCAAGCCCATATAGGCTGAATCAGTTTTGAATGTGTTTGTTTGCACAAAATTTTTCTTTACACACACACACACATACACATATATATACATATATATATATATATATATATATATATATATATATATATATATATATATATATACAGGACTTTGGTAGCCTAGTAGTACTGGATTATGAACCAGAAGGTCCAGGGTTCAAATCCCATGGGTGCCACCATTAGGCCCTTGAGCAAGGTCCTTAACCTGCAATGACTTGGATTGGAAGATTGTATCAGTTTTTATACTGCTCGGCAATGCAATAGGGACTGTTTGAAAATTTTAGGTCATTCATGGCTAACCAACACTGTTTCGAACCCTTGTACACAGATGGAATCATAGCGTTCATTAAAACACAGAAGAGTAGTTGCAGTAATTGCAAAAAATCTCTTAATGCTACAATCTGATTTACAAAATAATGGGATCTACAGTATCTACTCACCATGTGGCCATGGGACCAAGAAGTGAAGTCTCACTTTCTGGTCTAAAATGCAGTGGTGTGGATCAAATACGGTTCTGACTATGTTATAAGTTAAAAATTGTTTTACATCAAAACCCACTGGTTCTATGCCCATCTATACCCATGTGTGACAAAAACGTGCAAAACGTGAGCCAGGTCTAATATGAGGAACAGATTCACTATGGTGACCCCTAAGAAGGAGAAGATGATTTCTACTGAGTACTGGGTCAAATCAAGCCCCCTATATTGGGAATATTTCCTATTTAATCCATACTGGGCCCTACTCCAGGGCCTATTCACTGAGAACACAGGAAATAGGTGTAAACATGCCCTGAACGCAATGCAAGTCCATGTCATGGGCGTTTGGTGTTTCTAGCAAGCCCTGCACATACATGGCTGTTCACTGTACTTTCAATCGCTGTTTGATGCTCTTACCTTAAAGAATCCCTTGCAGCCTTCACAAGTACGAACACCATAATGCTGGCAGGCGGCGTTGTCCCCACACACGGCACACGTGCCCTCTCCGGATGTCGCCCGGCTGGGCGGTGAGGGCAAGCTTTCAGCCAGAAGCGCTGCCGGACACGGACCCATGCCCAGAGAGCGGAAGCCCAGGCTTCCAGGTTTACCCACGCTCAGAGGGTACACGTGCGGGTGTGCGTGCGGGTGCCCCTCCAGGCTGGGCGGTGGGTGTGCCGACGAAGAAGATGAGGGCGAGCGCTCAGGCCTTATCGGCAAACCCATAGGTGTCTCGTAGCTGCTGGAGGTGGGCACAGGCTGTGGCGTCTGCTCGTAGAAGTGAGCGAACCGCGGGCATGGCTGCGGGACGAGATTCAGGGTGTGAGGCTCCTCCCACAAGAAGGACGTTCCAGCAGGGCCGGTGTGAAGAGGCGTTGGCGGGGTTGAGGGCGGTGACTGCTTAAAGTACATGGAGCCTGCGGCCATGCCCTCGTCAACGGAGCCATAGCTCTCCTCCTCTTTCTTGATTGTGTGGCGCTGCAGTGCCGGTACCTGGTACAAGCAGGAGGGCTTGGGCTCGAAGCCGCCCTCGACGAACACGTTGAAGCTGGGCAGCGACGTGGTGGCGGCCGCGGCTGAGATCTCTCCTCCGCCCAGGTCGCATTTGCCATAGTCTGGCGGCATCAGCTCACCACTGTGGTATTCGCCGTGGTAGCCAAAGGACTGGGCAGAGTAGCTGGACCCTGGGGGTGAGGGGCCATACTGGGCCTGAACACAGGGCATGTCTATGGAGAAAAACAGGCACAGTTTAAGTGCTGTGACAAGGATTCATGGGCAGAATCAGTAGGAACGTTTATTTAAAGCCTTAAGCGAGCATAAAAGGCAAATTCTAGTAGTAAAGCAATAGCGTTTGGTTATGAATATGGGTTAGCATAAGCATAGAGGTGCAGTCAGTAACTGGGCAATGAATTTTGCCCTTGTTTGGGCTCAGCTGTGCTCTATATATCACATATATCTACGTTGTTCTCTTTTATTTTCAGACATCTACTTGACCGCCAACTGGCTCAGTCATGTCTTCAGCAGATGAGCTTATGAGTTGGACGCCAGTCCATTATATAAAGGGACACTGTTGCAGAACTGGGGAACAATGCTTCTTTAGGTATGGCCAATCATGCCTATTTTACACCTGACCTAGCCAGGATCTCTGAGTACCATGTTGGTGAGCTAATGAATTGGGAATGTGCCACCTGAGGGCCCTAGATGTAGGGTTTCCATTAGGAATTCTCAACACAGAGTAGTGGTGGTGCAGTGGTTAAGGTACTGAGTTACTGGCCACAGTTCCAGCACTGGCAAGGCCCTTGATCAACAATGGCTTGGCAAGATTGTATCAGTTGTAAGTCGTTCCTGTTAAAGGTGTCTGGTAATGCTGTGAAGTAAATGTCTGTCCACATGACCACACTTTGGCCAGGTGGAACAAATGTATACACAATCAATGATCATTCATATTCACATACTACTGCCAGGAACCACTGGGCTTTTGGTGACATGAAACCCCTTTGGATGGTAACCTGTATACAACTTCGAACACAATTTTGTAACCAAAAGACAGACCACCCCTCACCAGTGGCAGGATACGAAGCTCAGTAGGTAAGACAGTAGGTAAGGCTGTCAGTATGTATCTAGGTGGGTTCAGATTCCACCTCGGGTGAGATGATTTCTCTCTATTGGTTACAGAGTTACAGAGCACTCGAAGTTGAATATTGGTTATAAGCACATAAAGTCCAGAAGGGGTTCCTTGACACCGAAAGTCCAGAAGTCTAGTTTCCTGAAACCAGTCAGTCCAATGTATGTGAATATAAATGAATGGGTGAATGTTTATATCATTTTCCAATATGCCAAAGATTCCCAAGTCCTCAGTGGTTGAGTAATCAGGAGGCTGGTTCTGTGGTCACGTGACTAGTGTGGTGTGACATTACAAAATGGGCACAGATAATAGCAAGCGTTTCAATTATTGACGATTTGGCCGCTGAAATGAACGACTACATCTTAACTCCTCAGGTGACGCTAAGTGGAACGGTCTTACAGTCCTATGCAAAAGTTTGAGCACCCCTCAAATGGTATATAATATTTCTGTGCATATTAATGCAGAAATATTTGGGAAAAATATTGGAAAAAGTTTGGAGACCGTTATAGATGATCCACTTTTGACTTGCTGCATTAGAATTTGCAGAAGTGTGTTGTGTAAGGTTCCTTGTAAGGGTTAGGATCTATTTATGTAGAAAAATCACTGTTCAAGTCCAAACCTTTGCATACAACAGCAAGAAAGTTCGGATGAGTAAAGCGCCAGAACCCAAATGAGCACTGTCCAGTTACTGACAACCTGCCACCTTGTGTGAAAAGCACCATGCAAGTTCACCCACACACACATGCACGAGAACACACGTCGGCGACGGTCCTCCTAGTCCCAATCACATTTTTGTCTTTTTATATCAAAGATTTGAGTTCACGATATGCCTATGGTAAGAACTGACCAATATTACGATTTCACTTTAGCTTAATGTAAGCCCTCTTGTTAAACATAGATTTTTTTTCATCAACTTTGAGATTGATAAAGACTTTAAAAAGCTGTTCAGTTGGGGATGAATGAAAAAAACCAATGATAAAGTAATGAGCAATTTTTTTACAATATATTACGTTAATATAGTGTACATGAGGTTTTATCAGTATTGCCAGCCTGCCAAACTGCAGTAAATACAGTGCTGATGGGTGGTGCTGACTGGCACATCACCCTTTCTAATTGTCACAGACATTTATATACCTATCAAAATCCCATGATTTGTCTCAATGAAAATGAATCATACTCCATGTGCAGCTCTAATGGCTCAGTGTTAAGAGCCGGCTGCTGGAAACAGCAGTTGCCTGGGTTGTAACATAAAGGCTGGGTGATGTGTTTACAGAACACTGCGACGGAATTGTCCGACCCGGCCAGGAGGCAGCGGTAACAGCGGGCCAGGGCATTAGACCATAGTGCCTCCTGAGCACTACTGAGCATTCATTAATTCATTCACTTTCCCAATGATCAGGGTCGTGGGAAAGCTGGGAGCAAGGCAGGAACAACCCTAGACAGGGCACCAATCCATCACAGGGCACACACTCTCGCACACCAAGGGCACTTTAGAAACCCCAATTAACCCAACAGCCATGTCTTTGGACTGCATGAGTAAACCCACACAAACACAGAACGGATCCAGACTGCTCCACCTGGGATTGAACCCAGGACCTTCTCGCTGTGAGGTGACCGAGCATTTAGTGAAAAAAAAATTGTATTGACGTAATACATATCAACAACACAGTTGAACGTCCAGGGTTCAAATCCAGCCTCTGCCAAGTTGACACTGTTGGATCCTTGAGTAAGGAAATTCAACCAGAACTGCTTGGATTGCCTAACTGTATTAGTTGTAAGTCGATCTGGATAAGGGCATCTCTCAAAATGACTAAATGTCATTGTGTTAAAGGAGTGGACTATGGACTGGAAGATCGAGGGTTCAAATCCCACCTCTGCCAAGCTGGCACGTCGTCCCTTGGACAAGCCCATCAACTGTAACAGTTATAAGTCTCTGCTAAATGATTAAATTGAATTGGGGACTGTGGTTGCTTAGTGGTTAATGTAGTAGACTGCACCTCAGAAGGTCCAGGGTTCAAATCCCACCTCTGCCAATACAACACAGCTTGTATTGGTGTCTGCTAGATGTTATTTAGGGGACACCCAGGCTGACACAGAATAATCCAATAATAATCCAAGGAATTCCCTCAAGGAGCGACAGTTCATGTTTGATACCTTATTCTTCAAGTCTATTGCCTTTTAACTTTGCACCAACCACCCCCATTGAATGAACCACAAACAAGTACGTTGTGTTTAAAGCACTACCAGTAGATCGTCTGGTAAGGTGCCAAAACTTTTGCCCATTTTACGTGGACAGCAGGGGTGCGCAAACTTTCGCACAAGACCCAGTGTGTGAAGCCTCGACGTCATGCTTTTTTCCCTTCCATCACGTCTGCCTACGTTACATCAATATTTGCCCATGTGTGCGTAGACTTCAACCGTGCGTGCATTTCTTCTGTTTGCCCAGCGCCACCGCGCGCGCCTCCGACACGTCATAGGCGTTTAGAACAATCGGATGACGTAACGGCTCATTGATCCTCTGTATACCTGCGCGCACGCGCTCATTGATCTGCGTCACACACTCACAGAGCGCGTTTTATTGTAGTTTTATAACTCTGAATGGAGACTCCTGTCTGAAACCGCTTATACTTCCACTTCTTTGCACGAGATGATTTCAGTGCTAAACCGGTCCTTTTTTGTCCGAACGCATTTCTGCAAACAGTTTACTCGCTCATTTAGGACACCGGTTTTCCTTTTAGCGCAAGCCTTTAAAATATGACTTAGCTTTCCAAATTTTGAAGCATATTAAAATAAACATGACAAAGTTTAGGCACCTTTCCAACGATCCAGTGGTTTTGTAAGGTCTGAGAATTTAGCTAACTTGTTAAGGGTTTATTTGCAGAAATGTGTCATATGTCAGTTTTGTTTCCTGCCCTAGTTTTGGTGTTTAGTTATTTTTCAGTTATAAAATCAACAATTTACACTCCTGGGCAAAAACATGGATCAACCCCAAAACTACAAAACCAATGTTAGTAATGGCTTCAATTTGGTTGACAGTTGAAACATGTTTCCCTGTTAATTTGTGTTTAAATGTGAGACCAAATATTCTCTATAGGGTTTAAATCTGGACCAGGACAAAACAGAAGTCTGGTGACTGGGACAGACTAGCAACTATAGACAAACCTTCTAAGGAAATAAAACAAGACAGAAGATATGTTTTTGATTTTGAACCATATTACAAATAAAACCATTTACCAGTATGGAGTTAGCATTCCCAGTTCAACCAGTTCACAATAATATCAAGCATTCACAATTTAACCAATGTCCAATAAACCCTGTATTTCAAATCAAGCCAGTTCCAAATATTAGCCAATATTTCAAATGAAATAACCAGTATTCCCAGTACAACCAAATCAGCATAAATTGAATAATTGTACAACATTTTCCCCGTTCACTACCATGATCATAATTGCATCTTAAGCATCTAAAATTCTCCTTAACGAAAATGTTAAGAGTTCGGACAATAAATCCACAAAGCCATGTGTCAGTTTGAGTTTTATATAAAATATTGACATCTTTTCATGATTTTATCTTTGTGTACAAAAAGCCTATAAGTGAGTTTCCAGCTTTTCCCCCTGCATTGAGCAGTGCAACCAAATGGTCTCAGCAGGGCATTTTCTTCGTTCTTAATCATTTAATGGCCATTAGAGCCATTAAAACCTTAATATTTTGCAATCTTAGGTTTGGCCCATTTTTTGCCCAGGAGTGTATGTAATAAAACTGTTTTGGTGTTGGGCAAACTTTAGCTTTATGAGCTACCTTTCCTGACATAATTTGAACAGTATCGAATTGAACACAATGAGGAATTAGATTTCAATTGTTCTGGATGACAAAATAAGATCAAATATATTTTAAAGAATAAGTAGAGAATTATAATTGATTCCAGTCGATTAAATTAATTAGTGAATGTTGCATATTAGATTGGCTAAATGTTCTATAATAATAATAATATTAAGAATAATAATAATAATATCTTAAAGGCAACAGTTTATTTGACGTCCAGCCCAGGCCAGTTGACTATGGATGTTTAATTTTTAATTCATTCTAAATTATTAATTATTTTGTCTTGACCTGCAGCAGCAATATTAAGATCTACACAACAGAGCTCACGTACATTTGTTAAAGGGGATACAAAGAGCAGATTCATCCTAAGGTTATTTTAGGGGTGAGGGGAGTGCGTTCCTTCTGTCGTCATGGGGACGGCAGGGGGAACAGTCTGACGTCACGTGGAGCTTTTGAAGAGAATGACTCAAACTTTCTTACTTGCATCCCCACCAACGGACAGACATCACAGAACGCAAATACCTGCCTGCGCTGACTGTGTGTGTCTCTGCGTGTGTGTGTGTGTGTGTGTGTGTGTGTGTGTGTGTGTGTGTGTGTGTGCAACACCTTCCACGCAATCTCATTTCAAAACCAAAGCAGCATAATAAATCCACTCATTATACAACCATCAGGTTCATTCATGCACACACCCACCCAAATTGTGGAGGTGCCCCACTAAGAGCACGGTGGTCCAAAAGTCAGAACTACAGGACACGCCACGCAAATTCACTACAGGCACTACATTTCCCATGATGCTCCAACATATTTCCAAAAGCTTGAACGGATAACGCTTAACGCTTAGCGGATAACCCATTTCTTTCGGGGTTTTTTCGCATCGATTAATTAATGAACGTCTGCAAGTATGTCCAAATATTTATAAACCCATAAAAGTATTAGACCCACTAAAGCAAAGGGCATTCATTAAAACAAGCGCATAAAAGGCATCAGTTATGTTAATTCTTTAGTTTTAATTTGTTCTTCATTTCTCATCCCTGGCAGAGTATTGCACACTTCAGTGGTAAATCGTTCAATCTACTTACTGTTTAAAAAGCCTTATATTTTTCGCACAGTTGTGCCCCTAGGACTGATTGGCAAGCAGAGGGTACATCTGTGCCCGTGTAAATTCTCTGTGTGCCCCAGTAGGACAAGTAGTATAGAAACTGAAAACATGAGTCAGTGTTCTACACGGGTTGTGTAGCCTATTTTACGTTTAAAGGCATCCGTGCACCCAGTGCAGGTCTTACTCGATCAGCGAAGTTGAATTTCATTGTAAACAAATACAAGCAGAAGAGAACCGGAATCGGCTCCAAGCTCACACCACCAGGCCAGTGTGTGTGTGTGTGTGTGTGTGTGTGCAAGTGTGAGAGGGTGTGAGTGTGTGAGTAGCCTCAGACAGCAGTAATATTGATACACACAGTGGCTTAAATGCAGGAGAGTTTCTAACCTCGGGGAGCGCATTTTAGATGGACAAAACGCAGCTGTTCCAATGACTGTGACCTCCTGCTCATTGTCACAGTGCCATCGATCTAACGGCAAGAGAATCACGACACGTAGGAATAAACACAAACACACGCGCGCGCACACACACGCACACGCACACACAACACACACGTACACCATGTGAAATGTGCATGAGGAAACACAAATGGGCACAGACATCACATGCGCAAAAACTGCACCACAGTAGAAAAGGTATTCTTCTACAATAAACAAACCCGTCCTGTATTAAACAAACGATTTGACATCATTATAATAACAAAGAAGCAGCTGTTTGACGTCATATTGTATGATATTTTAATTCTAGACAACATTGCAGAACAACACACACTCACACACACACACGCTCCAAACGTTTACGCCCTTTCGATTTCACCACAACCACACTTGTCATCCTGTCATACCTATCAGCTAGGATGTTACAGTTTCATTTTTGTTTCCAGAGAAGCACGTTTGTGCGATAAAATAGGAAACCATTCGCAACAGCCTACAGAAATAGAGCGACTTAAACGCACCTTTACGCGCAGCACCCAGGAGTATTTTGACGCACACCACCAAACGCAAACGCGCTTTGTAAGCAGAGAATGGCGTGACCTTTAAATGCGGTTTATCTGGAGGACTAGGGAATTAGAATTAGGAATCGATCCAAATCTATTATTTCAATGAAATCTTTGAAGGCTTACGTCCCAAACAATACCAATAGGAATCCAAATGAGCAAATCCATTTTTAAAGGGAGTGCCATGTAAGCCTATATATTATAAATACAGCCTGCATTACGGCTCATGTAGCCTATATAATATTTATAGATTTAGAGATTTGAATGCTCAGTCTCGTCTTACGTTTAATATTTGCAAATTTCGTTTGGGGCACTTTACCATTTTTCTCTTGACTGCCTCCCAAAATAAAGGGTGGCAAGAAAAGCTTTGTAAGCAAAAAACGTTACTAGTGCAATTAACTAAATAACATTTCCTGTCATACTGTACACTTTTGAGATGGGAAATGTTGGTTTTTAGTTGGTAGTGACTACAGCAAAAATGTATTTTATCTATCTATTTAGAACATCAAAACTCTGCACTGTTCTAAGCTTGGGCACTTGACACATTTGACTGATTTTCTAAATATACTTAAGCATTATCCCTACACTTTTACACTTTCCAACGCGCAGGGTGAATAAATGTTCTCAGAGCATTCATCTCCTTTCTAGATGATCCACTGTTCGGTAAAACAAATTGTGTAATTAACGTTGGTGTAGCTCTACATTAAATATTGCACGGGTTTGGGTTTTTCTTGAACATGAACACAAAACAGTTTGACCAGGGGAGCCCAAACTTTTGCACAGGACTGTCCCTAATGCAGCACGCTGCACAAATGACTCCTCGTGTTTCAAACGCTAAGAAGATAAACGCTTGGTGTTTACCTGGTTGAGCTCGTGCTCGCTGAATCGTGCTGGGTTTGGCGGGCGGAGGCGGCTGGCGCACGGGGTTCGGGGCTGTAGCGGCTCGCGCGGAGGTGCACGTGTCCAAGGGCCGGGACTCAGAGCTTGGCTGCAGGCGCTCTTCCGAACCGGGGTCTGCTAAAAAGGTCGTGGAGAGACAGAGAGAGAGGAGAGAGAGTGGTTAGAAACGCAGAGCATTCGTCCACAAAAGTTGAGGTCCTGCTTATATTCTTGTCTCAAATGCAGAGTGCAGAAAGAGCTCAGGACCCGAGCTGCAAAGAGACTCACCAACCATGCAGGTCGGATTTTAAAATCCTGCTATGACTGCGCAAAAGCCACAACCAGCGCAAACAAGCGTGCACGGGCTGATCTGAGTGCAGCACGAGGACGGTGTGAAATTGTGCTCACAGTATGAGTAAAAACAGAAATGCCATAGTAAATTGAATGCACGTGCTCATTCACAACATTTTGCATAAAAAACCCAAAATGCCTAACAACTCCAACAAAATCATATCCAGAGAATCCAACAAACATAATTCAAAGCAAACAACCCAAAAGGTGCATCAAATAATACTGGTGTCTGGTGCAAAAGGTTAGGCTAAATAAAGAAAGAAAACCAGCTCGATTAAACTATCAGAAATATTTTAAAAGAATAAGTCATCAGCTCCATGTTTTATTCATACCAGAGCACCACCGATGTCAGATCTGCTATCTATACGTTAAATGGGATCCACTGACTTTGATTGTTCCCTATGCAGAGCAGGTAACCGACTGGTTCGAAGTCTTTACAGATTTTCTACCTGAGCAGCGATCTCTATGGCTATGTGGAGCAATTCGAAAGGGAGTAGCGCCCCCTACCTGCGCCCCCACACAGCCAGTCATTCCAACACTGCTTTCACACGTCAAACCAAAAGACGTTTCTTTCATTGAGTAAAGCTGATATGTATAATGAAATCAATGCCCAATAAGAGCCAATAATCCAAATGAAACCAATTCGTTATAACAAACGTTCTGAATAAAACCATTTCCCGGCATATAGTTAGCATTCTCAATTCAGCAATACTAACAAGCATTCAATTCAGTTCACCCGATATTCCCGATGAAGTCAATTCCAAATATTAGCCAGTATTTCCAATTAAACCTATATCCAACAAAAACTAACATTCCCAATGAAACCAATTCCAAAATGATAACCGAAATCCCCCCCACAAAAACAAACCAGCATAAACTTTAAACTGAGTATTTTTACAATATTTTCCCAGGTCACTACCATGATCACAACCGCATCTAAGGTATCTATAAACGCCCTTTTAGGAAGAATTATTGAATTATCGCTGTAAAGCCAAGGGAATGTCAAAAGTTAGGACAAAAATGAGGTCAGTGTGCCTTATATTTCCACAAATACAAGTTAATCAGATTTGGTCCAAAAACTGAAAGCACAACTCTATTTCTAAACTCTAAACACTCAAAAACCCATGTACCTATTGGTTCCTAAGACAAATGTACACTGATGTAACCCTGCTATGGTCATATTTGTATTTAGCACTTCTGTCAGATCTCTTGTGGCCTGGTTCAACCGTGAGGTGTAAAGTTTCTAATTCTGGTTCTACATCAGAGAAAGTTCTCAGTTCCTAATAATACACACCAAGTACGGCAGAAGGGGGATTTTTTTGGTTCCCTAAAAATCCTGATTTGGGGTAAAATTGTGTATTGACCAATGAGGAAACAATCCTAAGTGGTTAAAGGACATCTCTGCACTGAACGGTACTCAAGGAGCCAGGACCTTTAGCTTTATATTAAAGAGGACGTGGCTCCATCTTTCTACTCACTAATATTCACTCACTTTTGAGTAGGATGTTGGGTTTGGTAACAGGTTGCAGTCATGCTAACGAGTGGTCTGCGGCCGTGTGTGTGTGTGTGTGTGTGTGTGTGTGTGTGTGTGTGTGTGTGTAGAAGGCCCCCGGTAACCTAGAGAACCGTATGAGAGCCCTTAAGCACGCGCTCGCCTCCCTGCTCAATAAGCGCTGGAGAGAAGATCCAGCAAACAGACGAGTAAAGAGAGAGAGAGAGAGCTGACAAAGGAATGAAAAAATAACAGAGGTACAGTAAATTAGCTGTCTGAACAGGACCTGACTCTGAAAGAGGAGGCAAGGGAGAGAGTTTTTTTTTTGGTTTTCACACTTTGGCCATCCCTTCCAAAAGGCTTCATTAGAGATCACAGCTCATCTTATAGAAGAAGCCAAGCATTTAATGTAATTGGTGTTCCTATTGGAAGGACTGTGGTAGTTCTCATCAACGGGAACACTGTTTGTAGAAGAATATTAATGTACATAACTGGATCTTAAAGGTCAGGGTTGTCCCTCGTAGATCATGTAGCCTAGAGGACTGCAAATTTATGACCGAGATTAAACTTATCAAACATCACGACGTCTGTGTTTGGGTTGTCTAGTCTATGATTCACTAATTCAGCATGTGCTGATCCTATCCAGGTCCTCGCCTAATCTCGGCCTGTGAGAGAGCGTGTATCGTGTAGGCTGGTGCGCCTGCTTAATTCAGTAGTTCCTATTATAGGGTATTTAAATATTAACGAAAAACTGCTCGTCGGATAATTTTGCCATTCTTCTTCAGAGCGCACTTTGATTATCGGAGCCTGTCGTGCGCGCAACTTGACACTACGATCCAGAAGTCATTCATACGCATGACATGGCATGACTGGCGACTTATCGTGTGATGGCTAAAGAACTGGTGGCTCGCGAAGAATAAGAAAGGGGTAGAGAGGAGAGAAATGTAGGCTACGCCGTCTGAGGTCGAGTGCGCACCGGTGCGCATCTGCTGGGGCGCCTGTTTGCGCTCCGACCCTCTCCAGAGCAGAACGGCTACCGCCACAAAGTGGTGGAAAAAGAAATAAAGGAGGAATAGTAATTAAATAGCACATACACTGTAAGATTAAGAAGAAAGAGCGACGCTATACAGCGGGCAAATTGAAAGAAAGCGCGACTTTTTAAAGGGTAGAGTCCACAGCGACTGTGCGCGCTGAGCTCTCCGGTCTGAGGCGAGCAGCCTTCCGCCGGATAAAGCGGCAACCGATTCCCATGACAACCGGCAATATTATGACGAGCTTTCGCAAATTTAATCGGGATTCAGAGCCGTTTGTCTTTGTCAACACGTCCCTTTTGTTACGGCTACCCTTCTTCGCGACAGCGCTCAACAGGTCCCCGATATGAACCGAGCCTAAAAAGTTCCCAAAGCGCAAAGTGTAGGCTACGGAGCGTAAAAGCCGTCGTAGTGACACCCAGCACCGCATGCATTTGTAAACTTCAGCCTCTACATAATGAATCAAAAAGTTATGACTTACTTGTTTGCTGTGACGGTTCCGTCTTTACATATGGTTTTTAGACCTCTAATAATTCCCTGTGCATATCCGAGAGAATTTTGCAAAATTCAGATGAAGTTTTTCATCCAAAAAAAGATAATAGTAAAAAAAAAAGTTTTTCTCTTTGGGTTAGTTAATTAAGCATTAAGAGTCGTAAATAACTCCGTGCTCTGCTCAGTTCCACTGTAACCGGCTCGGGGTCGGTAGTAGGAAAGCGATGCGCCGGGCTGAAGTTGCAATGTGCCTTTGTTTATGTGTCGCGCTGAGCGAGAGAAAGTCTAATAGCACATTTATGCGCGTCTGCCTTCTACATAGGCAGCCTGGTATGCGCTACGTCAATGTGACGCCATGGGAGAGATGACGTCGAGCCTGCACTGTAGCGCACCCCCGGTCAGCTCTCTGGTACAGTATACACATATGCTCCATGCCAAAGAGAGAGAGAGAACAGAGCGAGAGAGAAGAGAGCGAGAGAGAGAGTGAGAGTGATCCTCTGTCTCCACCACGGTTATTTTCCCAAACCGCGCGGTAGGTTACGTTTACAAACCTATGTACTTACATTGCACTGCCACTAGAGTTTGAGCAGATATTCTAGCTTACGTTAAGTGTGGTGATCTTTCGGTTCAGTGTCGACCATGCTTATTAATATTAATATTTCATATTTTGAAATTTAACTTAAACCCCGGAGCCACCTGCAATGAATCCTCTCACCTGGACACCCAAACACACTCCACAAACTGTTACAGTTCAAGTTTTTTGAACGTCGATTTTAAGATTTCTTCAAATAGTCAGTCCAATCACACCCGGCAAACATGTCTTTGGGGGGAAATGGGGAGGAGGAAACGCTGATCACCTGGAGTCAACCCACACAGACCACGGGATGGATCAAACAAAACCACACATTGGAATCAATGCTAGGCCTGACTCTGAACAGGGGATCCCTGGAGATGTGAGGGGTGGCCGCCTATACCTGCGCCATCCATGCAAACCCCAAGAAGATTGTCACGTAAATTATTCAGGGGGACTGGTGTCCATTACACATCACACCGTATGCAAAAAAAGTATGGAGATGGACCACCCCGATAACTGGTTGGTTGATCTCTTTTCAGCCACTTATTTGCTAAAAAAGTTCATCATGTTGAAGAGTGGAGAAATAATCCTTTAAGCAGTTAGAAACGGGTTTGTTTTGAAATCTCAGGACTTAGGACGATTTTCCCTTAAGGCAGTGGGTTCTCAAACCCTTTCTTGCAGTGGCCCCCTTTTGTATTTAAAAAATAATACCATAATCTTTTGGCTTCCGACCGACTGGAATGTATTTGAAACATTGTAATTTATCACAACTGCAACTTCTCATGAAAACGAAAACAAAAATCTAATGACAAATCGCCTTTACAGTAATAAGTATTTAAAAGTGTTAGATTATGTATCGTGCTGTGGACTCCCCACAACAATTTAAACCCGTGCCCACTTCGAGAACCACTTCCTACATTTCTACAATTCCAAATCCAAGCAATTGTGGGGTTTTAAGAGCCTTGCTCAAGGACCAATTGTTGGGGCACGCATTGCAGAGGTAGATTCAACAAACCCCTGGACCTTCTTAATCTACAGTCCAATACTTCAACCAACAGCCACCACTGTCCCAGTGCGGTAGAAATAACATGCATTTTGAAAGGAAATACCCTTAACCATCTTATAAGGAGCGACTTGCCAGATAAAAAATTACGGATCCAAGCAAAGGTGGTTTAAGGATAAATGTACCGCCCAAACAGTGGGCAGCGTGGCAGAGGTCAGTTGGTCACGTTCTGCCCCTGTACTCCAAACAAATGTCCTTAAAGAAAACTTTTGGATAAATTTGATGGACTCCGTGACTGAATTTTAGCATCTCAACCCATCAGGAACATCTTTGAGATTACTTGGAATGAGCCAGGACCCAAATCGTTGACAATACCTCACAATCATGTCCCAAAAGCTTTTGACCAGGAAATGGTGGGCAAACGCACATTACTAGAACCATGGTTTCAATGTTTACTTTTAGCTTCTAAACAGTTTAATAAATGATATTTTCAATCAGCAAGATGGTCACTGTAACACATAAAGTGTGCGAGATGTAAGAATGTACAATGGTAGCTGTTCTCGCTGAGCTCTCAGTCAATAAAGCCTGGTCCAATTCTGATCGACCAAATTGTTTACATATTTCAGAAGTATAAAATATTACCAGCTCAGTTTTTACAAAAAGATTTGTGTTTCGATTACATCACTCCATGGAAAAGGTCTTGAAGAATCAAAGGTAGGATTGCCAAGTATGTTCAAAGGTCTGAAGGGTCTGGTGTGAAAAATTACTGGTGTGTCAAAGAGACTGTCAATTGTAAACAGCTGGTGGAAAAAGATTCGAATGATCCTCGCCAACCATTTTCAAGCCAAGAATTATAATGTCGGACCATATGTATAGTTCATAAATATCTAAATAACGATCATATTATAATTAGCAGTTACAGTGGGGTTTGAATATACACATGGAAACTTGATGGGACATCAATGTGAGCATTAAACCAAATCATGAACATATTTTCTCACTACTGTTGACATTACAAGTGCGGAAAAGGCTATGTTGCAGCTATTTAAAGACTAAAGAATAAAGATTTTCTATTTTTTTGGCACACTATTAGAGAGATATTAATGGGTTAATTGTACCAGTAATGGGTAACATGGTAACATTGGTAGTCATTGTCCCAGTAATTTCACTACCATTGACTAGAAACAGTTCCTTCACTGTCCACACAGTCTAGACAGTTTCATTCTGATACAAAACTTAATGAAAAACTTTGTCTGTATCAAGCATATGACCTTACTCTGCATGTTGATTTGGGCTAAAAAATAGTCCTGATATCGCTTTATGGAGGCAAGTTGCTCTAAGGGTTGACAAAAATCACAATATTATGTTTGAGCAATGGAGATAATGGGCCTATTGTTACCTACATTATTAACTGAACATCCCATGATATGCAGTTAATTTGGCAGTTGGTTCACCTCGCGTTGCCCCGTCTCTATCTCTCTGTCTCTGTGTCTCTCTTTCTCTCATGAGAGCTCCCTCATTATTTTTCAAATTAGAAAAAAAATTGTGAGCTGATGAGGGACAGAACACACCACGACCACTGGCAAAACAGAAGATATGGTCCACTCTCCCACTATTATTTAGTGCCATGGGCACTACCAGTGAAACCATGGCAACCAGCATTAACCTCCCTAATAATTAACCATACAGTAACCCTTTGTAGGTTCAAATGACACTCTGTGCTGTATATCACAAAAAGTATTGGTATCGCTAGTCATTTGAGATTGGTAGGACCACCTACTGTTCAAAACCAAATCTGGTAAAGACCACACTCATATCTATGGACAAAAAACTACTGAACTGTAAAAATGACCCATTTTCTTGTTTTTAAAATGCAAATCAGGAATTCTTTTAGTTAATTGAGGAATACAGGACAGAAACCAAGTCCAATGGGTAAAAAGGGGCTATGTTTTTGTCTTAAATTATGTCTTTAATTTACATTCAGAGGTAACATGGCATGTGTTTTTTCCTCCAAAAAAGTGGTTCTTCATGTACATTCAGAAGTAAAACAGGCTGGGTAGAAATGTATTTGAGGATTTTCTGTTTTACGGTGTTATAGACCCGTCAGCAGTTGATGGAAAAAAAGGTGTAGTGACATGCAGAAGCAGAAGCAGAATTGCTTTGTTTGCCATGTATGGGGCTTGTCCAAGGAATTTGGCTTAGTAAACAATGGTGCAAACATACAGGGGTAATAAAGAGCATAGAACATAGATGAAAAGCAATACAAACCATGTAGACCAAATCAAATAGAGGATACAACCAATAATATAAAGCTTTACTCAGTCTTGACATTGAGATGGAATTATTTTAATATTTACATTGGATATTACAAAATAGGTTGCTCACAAAATGGCACAGTGGCTGGGTTAGGTTCACACAGCCAAAGCAACCATTGGAGAGGAGGCTGGGCTGTTGATTCACCCTCAGTCCTTTAAAATCATTGCAACCCTAACCATTTTCTTGTCTCTATTACTGGGCCACGGCTTTTCACCAGCGCAATATGTTCCTCCGATGTGATAGGTGCGGGAGCCCCCTCACACATGTCGTGGAGAAAGTGCTGTGTTAAAAATCGTGGAGGAAAACCATTTAATAATTGGTAAGGTTTCTCGGTTTGTGATTCTGGCCAGTAGGACCAAAGTTCCCAATATTAAAAACATGTTCTGTGACTAGTGCTTTCTTTAAATGAAGGCCCAATAACCAATTAAATAGTCCAGGCATGGTTGCAGATGGAGTTGTGTGCAGGTTATACACGAGTAGATCAATAGAAAAATTTGAAGTTATATCTCACGTAAAAAAGTACAGTGACACCTATTGCCATGCTACAGTTGTAAATTTCAGTTTTGGCACAAGAAATAAAGTGTTGACAAACTTCAGTTTTGCCATCCACAACTGCAACTTGATGGCTGATGCATGGTAACGAAGTCACTATTGTATAAGTACCAGGATGGTTACACAAGTTCACTATGGATACAATGCCGTACGTAATCGCTATGGATGTAACATGGTTTCTGCTAAAATTGCATATAAATCAGTGTGTGTGTTGTACCTTGGATTAATTAGGAAAAATTTTGTGGAGGAAAATGTATTAACTGTTAAAGGCAATTTTTGGTCAACCAGGCTTGTTCTCCGCGAATGCATCTACAAGATGCTCTGCACATCTGGCAAGCAAGATGATCTGGACAGATTGGGACCCCCCACCCACCTTCCCTTGTAGGCACTTCATGGTAATTAAGTGCCCTTTTAATTTGTTAATTTATTAGTATATTACGTTCGCTATGCTGTGTTCGTTGGTTTATTTCCTACCTCTGTCATATGCAGATAGGCTAAAGTTAGTGTGTTGCAGTTGGGTTTACTATTTACATTTTAAGGTTAGTAGCATTTAAGTTAGTAGACCCAACAACACACAATCACACAACACACACACAACCCCACACCACACCACCACCCAACCACACACCACCACAAAACACCACACACACAAAAACCACTCTTCTAACGGACCTGAATTCAATGTAATACGCTTAAACTAGTGATGTTTTCCGATCAAAAGTTCAAGTTAAAACATTTGGACAAATACATCTCCGAGGACTTGCGCAGTTGAAGTGATCTAAAAAATCGTAATATGGGCTCCCGTTGAAAGGCCCTCCCCCCAAAACCGACACAATATTCTCTTCAGAAGTTTTTTCTTTCAGATCCCCACAAAATCCGGTAAGTTCGGTTTGAAATAATGTGGCTCTCGAGTACCAGGACTCTTTAAAAGTCGTGCGTTGCTGGTTCAGCCGTTGATCGGAATGAAAAATAGCGCGGGCGGCTCGCGACGCATCCAAGTAAAAGCATTCAAACGTGGCAAGCGTTGCACGGGCTCGCTCTTAATGAATGTTGTGGCCAATCCACAAGGAATAATTTGACGATAATTTCTTGGCCACACGGTCTAATTCTGGCCAATGATCAGCTGCTGGGGGCGTGGTGAGAGCTTGACGCACTGAGGCGCGTGATTGACGCAAGCACAGGAGCTAAATTTAGCAGCGGGCGGCGCGGCGGTGTGATAGCAGATCCTTCATTCATTGTGCCGGGGCGGGTCCGTTTATTTTCGACTTCTGATTGTGTTCCAGCCAATCCAAATATAGTCGTAGACAGGTATTTTTAGCGGAAGCGTGTCCCCGTTTCTTCTTGCCAGGGAACAACCTCATGACATGGCTGAAGTGAGTGTAACGGGAGATTGTAGCTCTGATAGGAGAGCTTCTCCCGCTGGATTAACGCGCTCAGGTTTGGTAACTACGAACCACCGTTTGGACTCGACCGCTAAACGGAAAATGTTCGTTTTGTTGTCACTGTATTGGTTATTGCTATTTATGTTATTTCCACCTGTAGAGCCGAGAGCGTAGACGGAGTAGAACTTTCTAGCAAATGCTACCTTCTGTGTGCATGCTCTTACTGTCCCGTCCGTTGCTGATTCCCAAATGGTTAGCTCATATAGCCTAACCGAAGCTAAACCTCTGAAAAGCTAAATCTTTCAAAAACAGAAACAAACTCATGTTCCAGACTCGAAGCTTAGGAATAAATGCTTGCAAACTCTCCGTATGACCTACAAGTTGCAACATGGCACCTACAGTATATTAAAAAAAACAAAGTTTCTCTTTCGCTATATGAACCTGCATGAGGTGTAGCAGGTTGTCTGCTGAAGCTGAGAGGAACTATCAACTCAAGTGTTCACACATGCACAAGAAGTTGTTTGTAGCCCCTAATCTCATCCTCAGTTGGTGCTAAATGACCCCATGTTGTTAATTGTCCGTAATATGTAAGCACAGAAGGAACACTAATACACACCCTAATCAGAAAGAAAACAGTGACTTGTAGTGAATTTTATTTCATTGCACACAGTATTAAGTGGATTTATTTCTTTATTTCTTTATTTCTTTTTCTGGTCAACTTCATTTCACTTGTTACTAAACATCCCTTCTGGCCTGCAAGACATTTCAAAAATAATTTGGTACAGGGCAATTTAACTCTAGAAATGATGTTAAAATTGAAATGATGATGATGTAAACAGGTGATTGTAATCATGATGTGGTACACAAGCAGTATCCATGAAAGACGGTCTTTGTGGGAGTGAAAATGGGCAGAGAATCTCCAGTTTGTTAAAAAATGTCTGAGAAAATTATTGGCAAAGATTGATTGTAATAGAATTGCATATTTCGCCCTCTACAGTGCATAATGTCGTTAAACATTCAAAGAATCTGGAGGGATTTCAGTGCGTTTAAGGGTAAGGGCACAAGCCTAAACTGAAGACCTGTTATCTCAGATCGGGCGGCACTGCATCAAGAACTGTCATTGATCAATAGCTGGTAGAACCACATGGGCAAGAGATTACTTTATCAAACCCTTTTTAAGCACTACAATGCAGAGTTACATTCACAAATGCTACTTAAAATGTTACTGTGCAAAAAAGAAGGCTTGTGTTAACCATGTCCAGAAGCGGTGTCAACTTCTGGGCTTGAAGGCATCTGGGATGGACCATCACACAGTGGAAATGTGTTTTTTTTTTTTTTTTTTTTTTTTTTTTTTTGTCAGACAAATCGGTATTCCAGTTTTAAAAAATAAATAAATAACGCCGTGTGCTCCGGACCAAAGTTGAAAAGGACCGCCCAGAGTCTTATCAGGAGCAAATCCATGATATGATCATGGTATAGGGTTGTGTCAGTGTCCTTAGCAAATGTTATTTATACTTCTGTGATGGCAGAATTAATTCAGAAAAGTACACTGAGGTTTTAGAGCGACAAGCTGTCGTCAAGACGCCATCTTTTCCAGGGTTGGTCCATGCATTTTTCAACAAGACGATGCAAAACCACATGCTGCACAGATTACAAAGACGTGGCTGCGGAAGAACTGGGTACGGGGACTTGCCTGCAGTCCTGACCTGTCCCCGATAGAGAATGTGTCCAAAAAAGAAAATGTGATAACGATGACCCCATACTGTTGCACAACTTAAGACGTGTTTGCAGGAAGATTGGAACAAAATTGCTTAGTATCTTCTGTGCCAAAGCATCTTTTAAGTGCGGCGAAAAGGAATGGCTACATTAGAAAGTGGTAAATGTCTTACCGTCCCAACTTTTTTTGGAATGTGTTGCAGACTTGAAATGGAAGAATGGATGTTCATTAACAAAATAAAATGAAGCTGACCAGAGAAACCATGAAATATCTCAGGTTCATACTGTCTGGAATTAAGTAAGAGTAAATGTAAGAAACATGTTTTTTTTTTGTATGCCTTTTCCATACTGTCCCAGCTTGTAGCAGGTGGTCTGCTGAACTGGTGGAGAAACTTTCAATATGTCAGTTTTTTGCACGTTCACAACAAATCAGGGGGAATCCCACTACCATGACCTCGTCGTCCGATTTTCAGCAACCACCGCACACTACTGAAATTACCACGTGACCTGTTTTAAGTTGAGCATACCCAATAGTTTTAGGTTTGAACGGAACAGGTTGCAGCTGTGGGGAAACTACGTGAAGTTTTCAGACGTGCGGCGAGTTAGTATTCCACGAGTTTTTCCACGAGTATTACGTAGCAAATGTCCCATCCAGAGTACCAACTTCCCCCATTAAGACCCTTGATAGTTGACATGATTTTAAAGTTTAGAGAACGTCTTGCCGCTGAACTAGTTACTATTACACAAGGTGTGCAGCGAGTTGAGGGGATTTCCCATTCCTTCTCCTCATTCCTTCCTCAGGACCAGCTTCACAATCCTCATATGGGTCATATCACCTTTTTTAAGTACAGGGTTTAAGTACAGCAGGTTGTTTGCTGTAGTTGAGGGGAAACTTCGGTTACGTCACGTATTCGCACACGGACAGCAGTTGGGGGGATTCCCAGTTCCATGATCAATCTCGTACCCATTTGCAGCATCTGCCTGCCACTCCTGACTTGTGGCCCCATTGTGGGGGGTGGGGGGGTGGGGGGGTGTTAAGGGCTAGTCTCACCCCTAAAGTTCTGATGCTAGAATCGTCCCTGTTTTTCAGTACTCCAGTTTTCTACCACATTCCAAAGACATGCGTTAGGCCAACTGGTTTCTATAAAGTGTCCCGCTATGAGTAGGTGTGTGTGTCTATGTGCCCTGCGATGGATTTGCCCCCCCGTCCAGGGTCCCCACCTTGTGCCCTGTGCTCCACCATCCTAAATTTGATTAGGCGGGTATTGCAAATTAATAAATAAATGAATGAGTAACAGTTGAAGTTTAGAGAATGTATCAGAGAAATATGACAATGAAGAAAAGAACAATCTTCATTTAAACATTGCTAAATCCACTAATTTATTTAATTAAAAGATCAGGTGAGGACAATATTGTGTTGGCAGCAATCAATGAGTCAGTTTTTCTTTAAAATTTCCTTCCGTAATTGTATTAAGAAAGTATTTCCTGTGGTGTCATATCAGGCCCGTTTAATAATAATAAGCTAATACAACTGCTGACTGTCCACATTTCTGATCAGTTATGACACATCCATGTCCTTCTGTAATCATAACTCACCTTTACTATTTTAAAGATGATGAACAAAATGCAATGGGATTCCAGATGAAATGAACCTAAACGTTTCCTGGCAGTGGCACTCCTACTTGGCTGAGTACACAAGTACCTGAACTGCTTTCACCATGTTGACTCATCAAGACGTGACATCATAGTGCACATTATGCTCACGCTGCATGAGATTGGAGCCGTTGGTAAAGATTGATAAATAAAAGGTTATGAAATCTCACGCTGCAATAGGACGCCTTAAATTGAAAAGAAATTAAACGGCTTAAGAAAAACCCTTATGTATTTTTTAACAAACCCATGGCACAATTATTGTCTCTATCCCTAATGTGACTGAAGCATGTTCCTATTTTATTTGGTTTGCAGGGACTTCATTTTGCAAATAAAACACAAATCTACGGAGACAATAGTGAGTTGTCCATCATAAATTGGGTAATGGCTATTAATCTGTATAAATGGGACTGGCTCAGCAAGTAATGGAATAGGGACCAGGGTTCAAGCCCAAGCACTACCAAGTTGGCACCACTGGGCCTTTGAGCAAGACCCTTAACCCACAATTGCTTGGAATATACCTAGAAGATTTTATCAGTTGTAAGTTGCGAGAGCATCTGATAAATATAAAATATTAACTATGCTTGCTGGAGCAAAATCAGGTGCCTTGGTCTTCCCAAGGTTTGTCCTCCCAAGGTTTCTTCCTCATAACACTTAGGGAGTTTTTCCTTGTCCAATTTGGGATTGGATGTAGATATTAGGAGATGATCTAAAATTGTAAAGTTGCTTTGAGACAATGCTCCATTGGAAAAGGCACTATATAAATAAATCTGACTTGACTAAACCACAACTGTCACCAGGATTAATGGTTAGTGAAAATAGGTGAGGGTGGTACGGTGTTACAAGCCTTTCTTGAAATAGGCTGTTCGGAGTGATGGAGACTCTGGAAAAAGGAACACTGGTCTGATGAAATGAACTTATGGTCCTTGTTGCAAAGCGTTATGTATGACGCAAACCGAAAACTGCTCATCATCCTTGGAACACCACCCCCACAGTAAAGCAGAATGGTCAGCAAGTTTGAAAATCCAGATGTGCAAAAGTGATCAAAACATATCATAAAATACTTGCAGCTTACAAGTATTGATTCCAGTTGTTTAGAATGAATAGTTAACCTTAATTAAACAAAACATACCTTTTTTGACATTTGGGTTGTTATGACGTATGCATTTTTTATTAATCACACACAACCAATGCAATTTGGGGTCAAGTGGAGCCAAAGGAAAATCAAGTCAGATTTATTTCTATAGCGCTTTTTTTGCAATGAACCATTGATTTAAAGCATCATTACAACTTTAGATTATCTTCTAATATCTAAGGCCACTCCCAAATTGAGCAAGCCTAGGGCGACAGTGGCAAGGAAAAACTCCCTAAATGTTATAAGGAAACCCGAGAAACCTTGGGAGGACCAAGACTGAAAAAGGGGACCTGTTCTCATTTGGGCTGCTTAGATGATAAAATGTATGAATGAAACTAATTTATATTGTCAAATAAGTCTATAGCAATAGTTAAAAAAACGAAGTAAATATTAACAGATGAATAAAATAACGTAAAAAAACATGCATATTGCATTATTTAGTCCAATGCACAGAGTCACTTTAGGATCTTGAGTCCTTGGTGGTCGCTTCTTGTTGTGTTTCATCACTGCACTGATGACTGAGAAGTGAATTGAAGAAAGTGAATCTGAATTTCAAACCGATTGCTCAGCAGGTGTTTCCAGTTCAAGCACGCAAATTACCTTAACTGTCTTTCACTAGTACCCATGACTCACCGGCACTTGTTATAGGTAGTGACAAACTGCCAGGTTTGAGATTTTGCAAGAGCCAAAAAACACAAAGCATTCCTGGCTGTCTGAAGTGAACTGAGTAAGAAAGCAGTCAGACACCTTACAGACTTGATGTTGAAATGACAAACGTCCCACAACACATAATGTGGGTGACAAGGGCAAAAATGAGTCATGGCAGGAATAAAAGTTCAAGTAATACGAAGTTTGGTAATACCAATTTTCATTGGCATGGATGGGAGAATGTTGGGTGTGGCACAGTGGTTAATCCTCTGGCATATCCATCTGAGCATTTCATGATTTCTACTGATCCCACCACTGCTGAGCTTTAGTGTTTCAGTGGTTCTGGACAATGAACATTTACACAGTTTTTTGACCCAGATTTCCTTCGTACGTACAGTGGTACCTCAGTGGTACTTCCCATATTTTTACCATAAGGAATAATGTAAATTGAATGAATTCGTTCCAGACCCCCAGAAAATCCACACTGTATAAGGCATTATATGCATTAATGGAGTTGTATTGTGCAGGTGCTCCCTGATTTACGATGCGGATATGTTCAGACAAATCCATCATAAGTTAAGTGTAGCAGTCTATAGGCAGAGCAGTCTATAGTGTATCATAGTGGACTTGTGGAAAGGATACTATGCTAAGTAAGTTAATGTTTGAAACACTTGCATTAACCTACAGTTATTAACACAAAGCTTATTTAATAATAAAGTGTTGAAAAATGTCATGTAATTTAGTGACTAATGGATTGAGAGTGAAATGCTCTATTGATGAGCTCAGGTTGCTAGCATAACTGCTAAACTAATTGCAGCCTGTGTTTTGGTTGGATCTTATAAACTAACCATTTTAGGACCCATGGAGATTTACTTGCACTAAGACTTCTTCATATTATGAACCTGTTAGCATTGAGTGTGGCTGAAATAACAGTAATCCCTAGTTCAAACATGCATGGATTAATACTTCATATGAGATTATTAGGCTTCCAGATGTCTCATAAGCACAGACACTCGTTCTGAAACCTTTTCAGATCCGTATTAGTTAGATGATCACTTTCTCTTCCAGGCAGCACCAGTTCCCCAATGGTTTGGCGAACTTATGGCCTGTTCACTATTGAAAGCCCATGCTGGCAAATCAGTCATGTTCCTTCTTTCCTAAATCGTTGCATTCTAACTAACTAACAGAATCCAATGTTAATGCGAGTGGTGGCTCAGCTTAAGGTTCTCGAGTATTAATCTGAAGTTTTGTTCAAAAGCCAGCTCTTCTAAGATGCCGCTGTTGGGCTTCTGAACAAAGTTCTTAACCTTTAGCTGCTCAGCTTAAATGTTGGTCACTTTGTCAGTCGATACCGGTTAGTGATTTGTTACTGACATTGCAGTAAGCAAACTGACCCTGTTAAATGTCACAGATGTGAAAGTTTTAATATAGATTATGATCTCTCTTCTGAATCATGGTCTGTGCAATGACTAACAGTCATATCATAACATGTCTCTGCGGGTTACTTCAAAAAGTAAAGTGTTTTAGACCAGCATCAGCCTGATATAGATACTTGGTATTGGATAAGTGCAACCCTAATTGTGTCACAATATGTTATGGCAATTGTTTTGAAGTTTACAAAAACCATCATATATACTGGATAAAGTATACATAGCAAATTATTCATGTAATATAACCATTGCTTAAAACACTGACAAGTATACATGACAAATATCAGTACCTGTGAACCAATGCGTATTACAGTATATGACGCTTAGGTAAATGAAACCTTCATGTGGAAGTGTGATATCGCAATCTGATTGCTTTATGCAGACAAATGTATAACGTGTGCAAATACAGGTAGGCCTGATTTATGATGGGGATACGTTCTGACAAATCCATTGTAAGCTGAATTTATCCTAAACCAAGGAGTTTAATAGATACTGCATATATCGTAGCATAGTCTACCTTAAACATGCTTAAAACCACTTACATTAACTACAGTTGGGCAGAATCATTAATATAAAGCTTATTTTCTAATAAAGTACTGAATATCTCATGTAATTTATTGAATAATGTATTGAAAGTGAAAAAAAAAACGATGATTGTCACGACCATGGCTTTTCCTCACTACATTTCCCAGCGCTCATCATTCCCTGATTTCCTAATTAACACAGGAGAGTGAAGGAGACTGGGAAAATCCATAATTCATTATTTAGTCATCATGCAATACCGGATTCCTAATGTAAAGTCAAAATCTCGTTAGTCTGACCATTGTAAAATGGGGAGTACCTATAACGGAATAGAACACCTTAGCTGTGATGATATACGGCACTCGCCTTCAGCTTGTGCCTGCGACCAATTTACAGTCGTGAACTTATTCTACGCACTAACACACACCCTCCAATGTTAATTTGCTTAATTAAAGTTTCATTTCCTGTCCTTTGTACTTTTTACAGAAAAGGTCAAATGTAACAACACTGTGTCAGTTCAGAATTTCCCTAAATTGCTGATTCTGTGTCATATCTCAGGTGTTAATAGGTTGGTCATGTGTTTTTTGTCTCTTGGTTTGGAGGGAAATATTTCATTTGTTGATGATGTATAAACGGTATATACGCATTGTCGGCAGATGACCAGTCTGTATACTAACAATCACCCAAGTGTACAGTGGTGCTTGAAAGTTTGTGAACCTTTTAGAATTTTCCATATTTCTGCATAAATATGACCTAAAACACCATCAGATTTTCACTCAAGTCCTAAAAGTAGATAAAGAGAACCCAGTTAAACAAATGGGACAAAAATAGTATACTTGGTCATTTATTTATCGAGGAAAATGATTTAATATTACATATTAGTGAGTGGCAAAAGTATGTGAACCGTTGCTTTCAGTATCTGCTGTGACCCCCTGTGCAGCAATAACTGCAGCTAAACGTTTCCTGTAGCTGTTGATCAGTCCTGCACACCGGCTTGGAGGAATTTTAGCCCATTCCTCCGTACAGAACAGCTTCAGCTCTGGGATGTTGGTGGGTTTCCTCACATTAGCTGCTCACTTCAGGTCCTTCCACAAACATTTCATTGTTTAAGGTCCAGGATTTGGCTTGGGCATTCCACAAGCAATAACTTTATTCTCTTTAACCATTCTTTGGTAGAACGGCTTGTGTGATTAGGGTCGTGTGTCTTGCTGACATGACCCACCTCTCTTGAGATTCAGTGCATGGACAGATGCCTGAAATTTTTCTTTAGAATTCTCCGATATTCATCAGAATTATTGTTCCTCAATGATGGCAAGCCATCTGCCGATACAGCCCCAAAACAGGCCCCCAAACCAGATCATACCACCACCCATGTTTCAAGATGGGATAAGGTTCTTATGCTGGAATGAGTGTTTTCCTTACTCCCAACATAACGCTTGTTTTTCCATGTGATCTTTAGCAAAACTGCAGACGAGCAGCAATGTTTCTTTTTGGGGAGCAGTGGCTTTTCCTTTGCATCTTGCCATGCACAACATTGTGTTCAGTGTTCTTCTGGATGGTGGACTCATGAACATTAACATTAGCCAAGGTTGAGAGAGGCTTCAGCTGACTTAGAGTTACTCTGGGGTACTTTGTGACCTCACCAAACTATTACACACATGCTCTTGGAGGATATTGTTGGTCGAACTCCTCCTGGGGAGGGGTAACATGGTTCTTGAATTATCCATTTGTCACAAACCTGTCTGACTGTGGGAGAGGTGGGTCCAAACTCTTTATAGATGGTTGTAACCTTTCCCGCTGATGAGCATCAGCAACTCTTTTTCTGACATCCTCAAGAAATCTCCTTTGTTCGTGCCCTGATACACTTCCACAAACATGTGTTTTGAAAGAGCAGATTTGATAGAGCCTGTTTCTTTAAATAAAACAGGGTGCCCCCTAACACCTGATTGTCATCCCATGATTGAAAAAAACACCTGCTTCCTTTCAACTTCAAATGAACAATTAAATGGCTAATGTGTATGTAATAGTGGCTCATTTTCTTAATAATAAATGACCCAAAGCATAATATTTTGTCTCATTGGTTCAACTGGGTTTTTTATGTACTTTTAATACTATGATGATGCTTTAGATCTATTTATGCAAGAAATCTAAAAAATTCTAAAGGGTTCACAAACTTTCACACACCACTGTAGATCCACAATAGTCTGTATCGTGTAGAAGGCACTTAGATGGAAACGACTTGAAAATGTCAAAGTTGAGAAAGAAGCTGAAAACTTGAGTTCACTCTGTGGCCACCTACGGCCTTACTAATAGGGATTGCTCATCGTTTTGAACTTTTAGTAAAGAGAAGACTTTGACCTTTTTGTTGGGAATAACGCATTAACACGTCCAAACACATATGCTGACACCGCAACTGTTGCCATTTACCATCACCATTCAGAGGTTTTCCGCCTTAAACCTCTCTCCAGAGTGCATGCCAGAACCTGGCCATGCCCACTTCCCAAAAGTGCGCGTGGGTTTGCAGTTGTGACATTTATAACATAAGACCTTATGGGGTACATGGCGGATTTAGAAATACACGATGAGTCATAATTATGTTTGTTTATCACAGTTGTGTGTTTTACGCTCTTAAAAAATGTGACAGCCATAACACACACGCGACGCTTGAATAACTTGGGCATGTCAGATTTCAGTCTCTTTCAATACTTCCCAATAGGCAGTAAGGAACCTTCAATAACTTAAAACATCACATCACTGATACCATTGGCAGTGTTTTTCATTGAAGTAGTTCAGGAAACGGAAAAGCTCAAGTTGCCCTGGCGTAGGGGGTCCATGGTCACCCACCCACTCAGCCTCATTCATTATTTGCTCTTGACATAACACTTACACGCACATGCAGACCTCCATACATACACTCTGAAAAGTAGTAAATATTTTCACTGCCTCAGTTTACAGATGACTCAGTAAATAAGTCTGCTCTTGAAACAGGGATTCCCCAGAGGATACCTCTCACACACTCGTACAGCACTGCTGATTTGTGAATAGAAAGGCTACTTGTACAGTTCAGAACAGCTTTAGTCTCTGGAGAGGTCTGGTTTTTCAGCATAAATTAATCTTTCATTGTTTTCCCTCATCGATGATGAACGTGGTACAAATGTCGTAGCTGTACCATGTTTTGAAGGCCCAAAAATTGCAGTTAAAGTCACGTTTGATTGTCAAATATGTAACCGTATATGACACAGAGAGACGAAATGTCATTTTATAGGATCAAGTGAGAAAAAATCAATGTCAGTAAATGAATACAGATATTTTTAAACCTCAAGTCTAAACATACACATCATCTGTCAAAGCACACCCTACTTCTTATGTGCCATGTATAGTAGTATCATGGTCAAACCAATGCTGTTGCATTTTATGTTCTTATAACGATGTAATGGAATGTATTAGACTATGCACAAAGCGCTATGAAATTGGTTTAAATATAAAACTTTAATGGGTCGAGTTTCTCATATTTACTTACACAACATAATTAGCCATCTTTAACACTTCAGCACTATATAGCATTTGCTCTACATATGAACGAATCTAATAATATTCTGACCATAAAGTGTACTGCATGCCCAAGTGAAAGGAACTTGGGTAAAAATGTATCAAGATATCAACTTATTTTATTTAACAAATCTACACAATTAAAACTGCTCACAAAGTTAATCAGTGCATCCCAAGTTAGGACACCTCTTTCATGAATTAAGCAGTATAACAGCCATGACAAAACATACACTCATAGTATATGTGGCAAACTGTGACAAACAGCATGTAACGTATTACGCTGATATAATAGCATAGCAGCCATCATGACAAATAACAGGAACAGCAAACTGACAGTCTTATAATGCAGAGTTCAAGTAAGGTCTTGTGGTTACTTTTATATCAGTATATCAGTACATTTTAGGGGCCTTTATGAAGAACTGTGTACATATTCATTTCCTGTTTATCTTTAATCAGGGTGCATGCAAGAGCACCGTGTAAATTCTGACATAATCTGCCTTGTGTCTTTACATGTATGTAGGCTGTGTGTTTGAGTTACCAGTTTTTTTGACACTTGGTTTAGAGAAATATTTAGCCGGCTGATGATGTGGAAGGCTTATGTGGAAGCAGATGGTGACGCTTATGCTACTTTGTTGGCAGATGTCCACCAGTGAATGCCCAAATGTGGGAAGCACTTCAACAAAAATGACTGGAAAGTTTTATTCAGATGATTGGGTGAATCAGAATCCTGACATTTACTCGTGGATTCGCTTTTTGTACAAAAGGCTGGGCTATTGTTCATCATTCTGAACTTTCCAAAGAAGAAACCTTTACTTATCCACATGTATGGACGCATACGTTCAGTAGTGTGACATTTCCCTCGCTGGCTTACCATCAACGCTCAGAGGTTTGCCGCCTTAAACCTCTCGCCAGACTGCATGCCAGAACCCGGCCATGCCCACTTCCCAAAAGTGTGCTAAGCTGCCTCTGTGTGCGCATGTGGGTTTGCAGTTGTAACACAGACCCAAATTACTCTGATGATGCAAGTTCTCTTGAAGGTTCGCTTCTGCCAAGAGGCAGGCACACACAAACGACGTAGATCCTATCACAAGTTTTAACTTGTTTCACTCCTTCTCGTATTATTAAGCGGGTCATAATGAGAAGAAATGCCTCGGGACAAATTTTATAAACACAGATGAAACGTTTGCACATGCACAAGGCATGCGCTCGCGTACGTACACGCCGAAAAAGTAGTAAATAGTTGCACCCCCTCAGTTTACAGATGACTCTCTCGAGTCATCTGCTCTTGAAAAAGGGATTCCCCAAAGTATACCACTCTCGCACGCACGCATACAGCACCACTGATTTGTAATGAAAAGGTTACTTCAGGTTACAGAGCAATTCCAGAATAGTGAATTTGACCAAAAGTCCTGTAGGTCAAACCATATGCATACACGACACTACAACTCTGACTTCTGCTAATGTGTTAATGGGAATAGCCACAATTCCTTTTACTAAATGGCATGAAACCTGAAATGACAAAAAAAAAAAAAAACACCTTTGTTTAGTGAGAAGGGTTTCAGTGGTTCATTCTGAGAGTTTCTACAGATAACATCAAGTCTGAACTTTGCTTAAATGATTATCATCAGTCCAGACTTTATAGATACAGATATTGGGCCTCCTACACAATAATAAAAACAAAGCAGCATGGTAAATGGTAGCTCACATTTTCAGTGAATTCAACATCAAATTCTTTTAGCGCTTTTGCATCTGGAAGTCCAAAAAGTCAAGCAATGTGATAATTCTAAGTAAAATAATAAGCTACTACAAGGGGATGAGCCCCAGACAATCTACACTATATAATTGAATTATATTCATTAATGGAGTTGTATTGTTTAGGTGCTCCCTGATTTACGACGGGGATATGTTCCGACAAATCCATAATAATGTCTCAGTAGCGAACCCTAAGGTAAGTGATGATAAGTTACTGTTTAAAACACTTACATTGACCTACAGTTGGCCAAAATCATTAACAGAAAGCTTATTTCCTAATGAAGTGAAAAATCTCGTGAAACTGAGTGAGTAATAGACTGAAAGTGAAAAGTAAAAGCAAAACACTTACACTATTGGTGAACTCAGGGCGCTTGTGTAGCTGCTAAGCTACCTGCAGCTTGTGTTTCCTTTCGGTTTCCTTTGGTCATTAGAATGGTCATTTCGGAAGAGTAGCAGCCACTTTTTTGGGAAGAGGAACTGGGTGAAAATGCTAAGATATGCTAAAGCTCACAAAGATTGGAATGGAGATCAGTGCAAAAGAGTATTATGAATTATAAGAGTGGTCAATTTGTTGACAATATGTTATATATGGTCGTAATACCGTTGCTAAACCAACAAATCTAATGGTGGCCTAAGACTTTCATGCAGTACTGTATGTTAAAGACTTGATCTAAAGATCTTGTCATATATACAAACATGACAGGGTTGGTAGGGAAGCCATTATCATACCTCATATCATGAGGTGACTAATCTCTCATTGCGTGTCCTCTCTCTACATGAGTCCTGTCTCACTATTACTGGGGTTTCATTCCAGACCAGGATCCCTGTCCATTTGCACCATCTCTCCTCTTGCCAGGTATCCGTCCGAATTTCAGAGTTCCTCGCAATCCAGGCCTGGATCTGTGGTAGCGCAGTCAGACCAGGGGTGCATGATACAAAGATTACACGGTGATTAATTCATCGTGGTTGAATTTATTCCCCTACTTCTGCAGTATCATGATAAGACTGTTTCTCATTCTTGCTCCCATAGACTCTTTGATAACCTACAGTGGGATTAATCAGTACTCAGTGGGGCGTCCCATTATCTGATTTGTGGTTGTAAGTCATTTCATCTCTTTGATGTATAGGGCATCTTGCTTATTCAGGGGTGGTACGAGTGCTTAGCGCTGTCACTGCACAGCTTCAAAGCACTCTGGTTCAATTACTGACTGTACTCCCACATGCGCTAGGTGCCTCTAAAATGCCCATGTGTGATCGAGTGCGCATGTGTGTGTGTGCAGGGGCCCTGCGATGGATTGACATCTCGCCCGGAGTAGATTCCCGCCTTGCACCCTGTGCTGCTGCTGCTGTGGCCCCGGCTCCCCCTGACCCTGAATTGGATTAAGCTGGTGAGTTGTGACTCATGCAAAGGTGTAGAAACCATGCCCATGTTGCCTGGAATTCCGTTTTCAGTGGTATATAATGTATGCTGTTAGTACTGAAGGCCCAAGGCATTTTGAGTTTCTACTGGTAAAACCACTCTCATAGGATGACACATAGGTCGTCTGCGTCCGTGGGAGAGTGGAAGTGTAGCAATGTGAGTTGTTCTATTTACTGCATCGTTAAGAGTGTTCAAGTGTGTTCGTGTCTTAGAGGTCTAACCTGAAGCTTTCACTCTCTACACAGAGCATTATACTATATACTATATTCCTTGCCACTGTCGCCCTAGGCTTGCTCAATTTGGGATTGGACGTAGTTATTAGGAGATAATCTAAACTTGTAAAGTTGCTTTGAGACAATGCTCCATTGTAAAAAGCGCTATATAAATAAATCTGACTTGACTTGACTTGATATACACACCTGCCACTTTATTAGGTACACCCTGTGATTGGCTGATTATATATTTGCATTAACGAGCAGTTGGAACGTACTTCATGCATACCCTCACCGGCCACTTTATATACAGTGGTACCTCAGTACCAAGCAAATTTTTCCCATAAGGAAAAATGGTGCCCTTTACAAAGGGGATATGTTCGGACAAATCCATCATAAGTTAGATGTATCATGAACTGATGAGTTTAATATAGTCTATACTTGGACTGTGGTGGCCTAGCGGTTAAGGTACTGGACTCTGGACCAGAAGGTCCAGGGTTCAAATCCCACCTCTGCCGAGTTGCCATTGTTGAGTCCTTGAGCAAGACCCTTAACCCACAATTGCTTGGATTGTAAGACTGTATCAATTGTAAGTCGCTCTGGATAAGGGCGTCTGCTAAATGCTGTAAATGTATAAATGTCTATACTGTATCACAGCGGAGACTGTTACACATTAACACTTACATAAACCTACAGTTGGCCAAACTCATTAACACAAAGCTTATTTCATAATAAAGTGTTGAAAAATCTCGTCATTTAGTGACAGTGGATTGAAAGTGAAAAGTAAAAGCAAAACACTTACCGTATTTTTCGGACCATAAGGCGCACTTAAAATTCTTTAACTTTCTCAAAAATAGACAGTGCGCCTTAAAACGTGGTGCGTCTAATGTATGAATTAATTCTGGTTGTGCTTTCTGACCTAGAACCGATTGTAGATGGTACACGGCGCTCATAAATCTGTCAAAATTTGCAGCCTTGGTAAGTTACGAAGCTTACAGCAACCGTAGTGCGCAGCATCGCGGAGTAATACGGTAAGTGCTTCAGCATTAATGTACGTGCATTCATTCATTAATTTTCGAAGCGGATTTCAAACACAACGCTATCAGTCACGCAGTACAACATGGACATAGAGCAGCTGTGAGAGAATTCAACATTAACGAATCAATGGTACGGAAGTGGAGGAAGCAAGAAGACGCCCTGCGCCAGGTAAAGACCAAACTGAGCTTCCGACAGAACTTAAGAGTTTTGTTTCATTTCATGCGCCTTATAATTTATGTATGAAAATAGATCCGTTAGCAGCCGATCGTTGATATTGCGTCTTATAATCCGGTGCGCTTTATGGTCCGAAAAATACGGTACTCTATTGGTGAACTCAGGGCGCTAGCATAGCTGCTAAGCTTACTAAAGCCTGTGTTCTGGAGGATTCAGTTCTTGTTTTCCTTTCGGTTGGCTGTCATTACTAATACTTTTAGGAGACTTATTTGCACTAAGAATACAATACTGTAGATGTAAAATAAAACATGATAAACACAGTGGAGATCTTCACTGAGCATGGACTGTTGTGAATTTGAAGCATGAATCGAGTATCGAGTTTCGGCTAAAACGAACTGCGGTCCTACATTAGAAACATCCAAAAAACAAAAAAAACCCAACAAACTGATTCAGACGTGACATATTTACAAAGATTGTTTAATTTTTTTATTATCTTTTTATTGAGGAGTACAGCAAAGACATTACAACAAATAACCACAGGGCCAATAATGAACAAAAACAAGCAATAAACATAACAATGACTAAAGCCAAATATTCTAATTTATAAACTCTAATTTTTCTATTTAAACCCTAAATATTTCACACACTCAAAAGAGGAAAAAACAAACAAACAAAAACCCAGAAGAGGGTAATAAACAAAGACAATAACAAAAATAAATACAAATTATAAAAAGAAAAGTAAGAGAGGGAAAAAAAGGAGACTAGAAGAAATCTAGTCAGCTGGCATTATTTAATTAAAAAACGTAAGAAAAGCATTCAACTTGGAATCAAATGCAGCACTATTCTCTTTCAGAATATGGCGCCTTGCTAATAACAAAGTGAAAACTAAGATATCTGACTGAACTGGAGTTAACGCAGACGACAGCACGGAGACCAAATATTGCCACAATGGGACATGCACCAATATTGACGGCTAAAATCTTTGACATCATCTCGAAATACTCAGACCAGAATTTACTCAATGAAGAACAAAATTAAAACGTGGCTTAAATGACAAATGATTATGTTTCTGTATTAACACATATTCATAACATAAATATCAAATAGAAACAATCATTATTTATAGTGTAATTTCTAACTGGGGTGGCTGTCCCAAACGCGAAACTCTAAGTACAGTTAATTGAAATGATTTGAAAGTAATACTTAGAAATTGTTCATGTTTTCAATGTTGCTTCTTAACAGATTTATAATTTTAAAGTGATACTCAAAGTTTTAGGCTGGTCATGAGCTTGATTTGTAAATAAAAAAGAACAGTTACTGAAATATGAAATGTAGTCCAGAGGCGGAGCCTTATTCTTGCCACACCTTTGCATTTTAGACCAGGAAGGGACATTGGTTCCCTAATACAGTGGTTCCCAAACTTTTCTGCAGTGCCCCCATTTTGTACGACCTTCTACTGTCAGGGATCACTCTTTGGCCACTTATGGCCAGAAGTTATCCCTGCTTGGCGGCGTGAGCTGCAGCAGCACGATCGCGCGTGCGTCAGCCCTTCGCGGGTTTGAACCTGGGCTTGCCACGCATGACAGCTCCGCACCTGGGCAGTTAGACCCCGTGCCTGAGCGTTTGGCGCCCCCTAGCCCTGTACCTGGGCTCACCGCGCCCGTTGGCCCCGTGTTCGAGCAACTAAGCTCCACGTCAGGGCATTTAGCGCCGCCTAGCCCTGTACAGGAGCACAGTGTGCCTGTAAACCCCGCGTTTGAGCGTTTTTGCTGGCCCCGATCCCCACGCCACGGTCTCCTAGACCCATTCCTGCACTGCGATTACTGGTCCCGATTCCCGCGCCATGGTCTCGTAGATCGACTCCTGCGCCACAGTTACCAGGACCGGCCACTGCATCGCTTTGGTCACCTCTGCTGATCTGTCACTGAGGTCCTTGGCGTCCGTGCGGCTGGCCAGGTCCTTGGCGCCAACCTTTTTTGTCGGCCTCATCGGGTCAGATCTGGTTCCTCATCCGCAGGGCCGAGCTCCACCTCTGAGTCGCCGAGCTCTGCCCCTGAGCCTCTCGGCCCCACCTCTGAGCCACTGAGCTTCGCTCCTCAGCCGCCAGCGCTTAGTTCAGCTCTTGAGTCTGCCTGGTTGGTCACTTTCTGGCCTACTGGTGCCTCTCACTGCGCCATCTGCTCAACCCTGAGAGGGTGAGACAGGCTAGGGGAGGGGTTGGTTGCGCTTGGGGCTGGGGTACTGTCAAGGATCACTCTTTGGCTGCTTATGGCCAGGAGTTATCCCTGCTTGGCGGCGTGAACTGCAGCAGCGCGATCGCGCCTGCATCCGCCCTTCGCGGGTTTTCTATGTTTAAGTGGCGACACCTGCGAGTGAGCCCTTATAAGCACACCTTTGGGGCTCACTCGCCGTCGCTGCTTCTGATGTGATTGTCATGCACCTGGCACAGACGCGCACACGCGCTCATAGCTGCCTGCATAGGCTGACAGCTTTATTTCATTTTTTCATTGTTATATTTCTTTTAGCAGGGACAAAGGTATGTTCTGGGGGTATCAAGACCCTCAGACGGGAGCTGCCAGGAGGAGGCAGCTCGGTGAAGCTAGGGCCCTAGATAGGGTAGGGTCAGCTTATTGTTAATTTTCTTTATTTTTTACATCTACCGAGCTGCTCTGGCAGCTCTAAGCCGTGCTCCCGCCGTCTCTTCCTCACGCCGTCATCCTCGATCGCGTTTGAAGAGGACGCTGTGTTAATTAACCACGTCCTCTTCATTTCCCGCGACCGTGCCACACTCCCGCAGCCGCGTTTGATCCGCGGTTGAATGACACGAGTATACGGGTGCTTCGTCCGGGCCTCTGCGCATGCGCAGACCCGGAGGGCTCGTTGCGCAACGGAGGCACGCCGTAAGCGTGCTTTTGAATACCACTGCAGTACGCTTACGGCGTGCAGTTTCATTTATTTAGTTTTATTTATTATTTATATCCTCGGTTTTGCTTCTTTTCATTTATTTAGTTTCATTTTAGTTATTATCACCAACTGGAGTTAACTGCACTTGGGTCCCAACCAGTTTATATTTTGTTTTGATACGGTCCGACATCGTTTTAATATGGCGAACCATAACATCTACTTGCCTCAAAACCATTGTAACCATTGTAATTCATACAGAACTTATTGAACAACACAAAATAAAGTGACAAATCACCTTTACAGTGGAATTGTTACTCAGTGATATGCATTATGTATCTAAAATCTTTAAAACATGCCTCATTCATTTGCCTTGCTGCCCTCCCAAACCATACAGCCATACAGCATTTGAAGAAAATGTGTGTTGACCATTCAAAGTGTCACTACCAATAACAGATTTTTGCCAGTTTAGTAAAGTTATGATTTATGTATGAACAATTGTTCAAAACTGTATTTGCCAGCCATGTACTGCCGGCTAGTTCAGTTGTCACAACCAATAAAGTACGAAAATGGAAAACGAACTTTTCCCAGATACTGATTCTCTAGAATGATCTAGAAGCTTTGTGTCTTTTGAGGAGGTTCTATCATACATTCGACCGTGAGAGTCATGCACGTTCTTGTTCCATGTGGACAAGTGAGTGTGCATGTACATGTGGGAGAGTGTGTCTGTGTTCTCTCAGGATATGATTCAGAAGTGTTGAAGAGCGAGCGGTGTGGTGTATCTCTTATCTAAATGTTTGGACAGAGAGGGGTTTTGTGTGATAAATAAGCGTATTAAAGTTATAAATAGCCCAATATGCATATGTAGTGTTCGATTCTTTTCATACCCTGCTAGACCCTTTAGATCTATCGGATTTATACACAATACAGAGCAATGGTGAAGCAAATAAGTCAGTATGAATGTAGTGGCTTGTTAATGGCCTGTTTGCTCTATATTTTGTTTGGGCCAGTGATGTCAATGGGTTTTATATTGTACAATGAAGTTAATACTGTCACACGCATTACAAACCTGTTCCGTGAGCATCGCTGCTCTGGCACATCAGACCTTTTGCTAAAGCCGCTGACTCCCAGAAAGAGCAGAGTGGCTTACCTGGCTTATCTCTCCAAGCTTTAAAGGGAATTTCAGGTATTAAGTTCCACTGAAAACACATACAGGCAGCAGGAAAAAAAAACTTTACAAAAAAGAGAAAAGACCTCACATTCAACTCTCTCTTGTTTCCTATGTTCGGGGTTTTTGTGAGTGGGGGGCTATTGGCTGGTGCGGTATCACCGGAGAAGTGGCTGTGTGCCAGTGTGTAACGGAGCGAGCCGATTACAGAGCGTATCAAAGCAATCGGCACACTCTCAAGAGAGCGCGAGGGACTTTCCCAGCCCCTGGCCCTGTGCTACTCTGTTTTTTAAGAGTTCAAATGGGCCCAAAGTTGGACGATGAATAACCGCCAAGGCCAGCTTAACGCATTTTCATGACATAAGCGACAGGAAATATGGGTGCACATGAGGTGATATGGTTCTGAACGTGCCAAGGCGGCTGCTCTTATGAATTAGGGCGCCTCGCGCAGCCACGGTTGTGGATTCACATACTCTGGCGTGCCACAGGGGGTTTTCGGGGTCAGACTCTGGGTCAAGCTCATCAAGCCCTCAGACTCTGATTGGAAGTTTCCTCATTGCCCCCGAGTCTGATTCGCTGAGAGCCTGCGCGCTATCTCATCAGTCCTCTGGTGAGGCCGATATCAAGTGGCAGCGCTGTCACACGAACCCTAAATTCAAAGACCCAGACTCTATCTCTGTCTTCCCCCTTCCTGTTCTCTCTTAGGCATTTTGTCATGCCTCGGCCGAATTAAACGAGTTCAAATTACATTTCCAGGCACTATTTAATATTCATCTTCTCATTAGGATGTATTTCACATCTTTGGGGGGGGGGGGGGGGGGCTTGGCTCTCATCAGTATGCATGTACTTTATGTAGGTGTATCGGTCTTAAGGGGACAGTGGGGACTCGGTGGTTAAGGATCCGGACCGCCAATCAGAAGGATCTTAGTTCAAGTCCTGGCTCCCGCCAAGCAGCCACCGATGGCTTAGCCCAAATTCAGTACAAGCCTTGCAGTATTTTGCCATGTAGTTTGATCATACTGTGCATAGTACTGTGCAAAAGTCGCAGGCCACAATTAAATTTGTTGTTTTAGCAATGGTATAATTATTTCTCCATCTATTTGTGTACAACCATAAAATACAGGAAATATCTACACAGTATTAAAAACGGAGCTTCTACAGGGCACAAGTATTTAGTGATTTTGTGACCTTCCCTTACATTTGAGCAGCAGCAGCATTTGGCTTCATCGGGATCCCTAGTCGACCGTACAGTCAGAAGAAGTTGATCAGGAATGGTCTTTTTGGAAGGGTAGCTCTTTTTGGGGGAGATCACAGTAAACACTGACTTTCGCCATTATGTCCTGAGAATCGTTTTGTTGTTGTTGTTGTTGTTGTTTTTTTAATTTCCTGTATTTTCTGGTTGTATCTCAAAAAAGAGCCCAATAAATAATTATATATGGTCATTAAACCATTGTTAAAACAACAAATCTAATGTTGTACTGTCCTTCTGCACCTAACTACACCTAAGCCCAAACTGTGAAATATTAAGCTTTTAATGGTCCCAATGGCAAATAATTGGGCAAGAATTAAACAAATACATAAAGTAACTTAGTATGGGATAGTCTTTCCCTTTGATTTCCTTAAACAGTTAAGTTGTGTGGATAAACTTCTACACGGCTTTTTACAGAAAGAAGAGTCTGTGTCGTTCCACTCAGTGGTTGATGAGCAGTTGAAAAACGTTTCCCAGTTAGTTTGTGTTTTAATATGAGACCAAATATTCCCTATTTCCCTATCCCTATATATTCTCTTCAGAGAACAGCTATTTGACTGTGGGAAGCCTTTCTGCAGTATTTTCCATGACACCTCTATCTGCATGCTTAATGGTAGTAGAAATGCATTCACAGATCTCAGACACCTCTCTGGACCTTCATCATGCAACTTGAATTGTGATTCATCAGTTCACACAACTCTGCTGAACCACTCTGAATCATACTTTCCATATTCTGCTAGAAATATTATGTCCTTGTTGTTTTTCTTGGACAGCAATGGCTTTTAGACACAGAACCTGCATTGGACAACTTTCTTATTGTAGTCCTTCTAAAAAATACTTGTTTTCTGAGGTCTTGAATTCTGCTCACATGTTTTCAAGGCTCTTTTTCCCTTGTCTTTGAGAACTGTACATGGTCATCTCTGCTTGAAGAGACTTTGGGCCAAGTGTTCTCTTAATAGTTAAGGATTTGCTGAGCCTTTAGGGTCTTGTAAATTTCAGAATAGCTGCAGTTGGCCTGACAAAGCAGCCCCTGCATGATATTTTAGGGTTTTTGGAGAAAAGTTTCTCACATATTTACCTTGGGACTCACAAGGCTGCCACTCCTGCTTGTTTTCATGCATGTGATGGGCTGCATCAGGCGTTTACAGACTGTCGGCTACTATTTAAGAAAAAAAATAAAATGGAAGATATTTTGGAAGAATTTGAACCCCTAGACTGTGTTAGTTTGGGTTTTATATGGTTTTATCTTTGTGTACGAGACATCTGCAGTATGTAAGTGTATTTCCCTGTTTCCAGTGGATCCAGGGTTTTTTGGTGGTACAGGTCTCAGGAGTGCATTTTTTTTAGTCCTTGCTCATTTCTGACCAATGATTTGGACAATTAAAAGCTTAACATTTTGCAGTTTTAGGTTCGGCCCATTTTTTTGTACACCAACTGGATACTAGTCAGAGCGGAGCATTTTCGAGAGCCCAGGCTCCAGCATTTTTTGAAGTGTGCTTTGAGAGCTGCTCTATCGTACCTGAGCACCTTTGTCAAACGGACAGAAACAACACCGCTTTCCTCTCGCTCCATTTTTATCCCTTCTTCTCCCTCCGTTCCTCTCGCTGCTTATCTGATTTCCATTGTGTTTGTAAAGTGGACGGCTCTCTAATGACCCTGCCTATTTAACAGGCTGAATGCGGCCAGGCTGCGCACTATTCAACAGCCTCTCATCATACACACTCACACAGTCTCTGTCTTGTTCTCTCACACTCTACCTCTAACAAGCACTGTTTGGCGGTAAATGAATTATTTCAGTCCTAGTCCCATTACAGTCGGGTTACCCTACACAAATCCTGTTTGAACCTGGGAAATGTTAATAAGTAACTGCTGTTAGCTGTATGTAAAAACTAGGGCCATGATATTTAACTGAAAGATTTGGAAATGCTACACTAGTACAGGTATGTGCCATTTACCGACCATGCCGTTGATGTCTGTTCAAGTTATGAAAGGAAATAGAAATCTGTCTTTTAACTCCATAAATGCCGTTCGTACCTGGATGGGCCTGTCCTATTGTAAGTACCTTCATTATTTGTATATCCTCTATAACTTATAATTATATAAACTGGTTCACATTCTCTCGTCGGGTCTTTTTTTCAACTGGCTGATCGTCCGTGTTGTTCGTAATACTGTCTAGCAGTGCATTTTTGGCTTCAAACAAAAGTATCAGGTCAGTCATACTCGTAAGTGTAACAGTTTTCTCCTACACAGGGTCATAACAGGACATTACTGTGGTTTTAGAACTACTGTGAATTTCCGTAAATTAAAAATGCATTGCCATGAGGGATGTTGTGTAGATGGTGGCGTTCCACTCATGTTTTCAGTGGTATCTGTGACACATGTATGTATCGTTTGCCCTTACAGTAGCATAAAAAGACTGTGACTATAGTAATACATTTCGATCATTGTCCTGTTTCACAGAACTTAATTTCAATGGAATTTAATTTCGGGACTGTGGTAGCCTAGCGGGTAAGGTACTGGACTATGGACCAGAAGGTCCAGGGTTCAAATCCTACATCTGCCACTGTTGGGTCCTTGAGCAAGGTCCTTAACCCACAATTGCTTGGATTGTAAGATTGTAAGATTGGATTCTAAGTCGCTCTGGATAAGGGCGTCTGCTAAATGCTGTAAATATCTATGCTCATTAAGGTTTAGAAGTTGACTTGTTGGCTGGATTTCCTCTAAATACTGTATTTAGTGTGTATTCCTGACTGTTTAGAACAAAATCATTACTGAACACTAACAAACACAACAGTAGCAAATTTGCTCATTGTCCTTTGGTGCTTATTGTGGAAAATATTGTTGACACTGGGTTTTTTGGTACTTCATAACTTGTATTTAAAGGCTAAATGTGTTCCATTCACAAGTAATGTCTGGTAGGAATACTGCATGTTGGATATCCAAGTACGTAGTAACGCATGTGAAGACTTCTAGGAATGCGTAGCAGTTGGCGGTATGCCATTCACAAACTCCAAATTACACTCGTAGGTAATTAGGTTACCTAGGTTAATAGGTTACACCCAGCTAATTTGCCAAGTAGGAATGCACATATGCTGAAACTAATGAGCGTCATTGTGTTACGTTGAGCGACCGTCGTTACAATGGCTAGATTTGGGTATTAGGAATACGTTGGGTATAGAACAGCTGTATTTGGCTGTTTTCTCCATGACACTGCACTTGCAGTCTTTTGTAGAAACACAGCACTCAGTGCAAGACTTCCAGGAACCAGGCCCTGCAGCGTAGAGTGGAATATGCAAATGGACTGCTCCATGCACATCACAGTGTTGCACGCTCTGGCTTATCTTCCAACCCACTACGACAAACCCCCATTCAAATCAGATCAGACTCCACTGATCACTCAGTGCTATATTTGGCCAGTTACTTTTGCCCTACTAACAGGTAGCAGAGCGTCTGCGTGGCAACGCGATAACCAACAATGCGACATGGCTTGCGGTACAAAAAACCACCAGGAATGTCTGACATCCAATAGATCCCTTGAGGCTTGTTGACTTCACCATTGCCTCCTCAACCACTGCGGCGGCATTTCATTCTTTTCAAGTTCTTCCAACCCCAATTCCGATGAAGTTGGGACGCTGTGTAAAACATAAATAAAAACAGAATATGATGATTTGCAAATCCTTTTCAACCCATATTCAATTGAATACAGTGCAAAGACAAAATGTTTAATGTTCAAACAAATAAACTGTATTGCTTTTGTGCAAATATTCACTCATTTTGAATTTGATGCCTGCAACACGTTCCAAAACAGTTGGGGCAGGAGCAACAACAGACTGGGAAAGTTGAGGAATGCCCAAAAGACACCTGTTTGGAACATTCCACAGGTGAACAGGTTAATTGGGCACAGATGAGTGCCATGATTGGGTATAAAGGGAGCATCCCCGAAAAGCTCAGTCGTTCACAAGCAAGGATGGGGTGAGGTTCACCACAAATAGTCTAACAGTTTAAGAACGTTTCTCAATGTGCAGTTGCAAAGAATTTAGGGACTTCATCATCTACAGTCCATAATATCATCAAAAGATTCAGAGAATCTGGAGAAATCTCTGCAAGTAAGCGGCAAGGCAGAAAACCAACATTGAATGCCCGTGAGCTTCGATCCCTCAGGAGGCACTGCATTAAAAATCATTCTGTAACTTTCTGGTTCTAATATTACCACATGGGCTCAGGAACACTTCAAGAAACCACTGTCAGTGAACACAGTTTGTCGCTCCATCTACAAGTGCAAGTTAAAACTCTACCATGCGAAGCGAACGCCATTTATCAACAACACCCAGAAACCCCGCCAGCTTCTCTGGGCCCGAGCTCATCTGAGATGGACTGATGCAAAGTGGAAAAGTGTCCTGTGGTCTGAAGAGTCCACATTTCAAATTGTTTTTGGAAATCATGGACATCGTGTCCTCCAGCCTAAAGAGGAAAAGGACTGTCCGGATTGTTATCAGTGCTAAGTTCAAAAGCCAGCATCTCTGATGGTATGGGGGTGTGTTAGTGCCCATGACATGGGTAACTTGCACATCTGTGAAGGCACCATTAATGCTGAAAGGTTCATGCAGGTTTTGGAGCAACGAGCCACATTCCGCACGTGTTACAGCCTGCGTGGCTTCGTACTAAAAGAGTGCGGGTACTAGACTGATCTGCCTGCAATCCAGACCTGTCTCCCATTGAAAATGTGTGGCGCATTATGATGCGCAAAATACGACAACGGAGACCCCGGACTGTTGAGCAACTGAAGTTGTACATCAAGCAAGAATGGGAAAGAATTCCACCTTCAAAGCTTCAACAATTAATGTCCTCAGTTCCCAAATGCTTATTGAGTGTTGTTCAAAGGAACGGTGATGTAACACCGTGGTAAACATGTTTTGTCCCAACTTTTTTGGAACGTGTTGAAGGCATCAAATTCAAAATGAGTGAATATTTGCAAAAATCAATAAATTATCTGTTCTGAACATGAAATGTCTTTGTAGTGTATTCAATTGAATATGGGTTGAAAAGGATTTGCAAATCATAGTATTCTGTTTTTATTTATGCTTTACACAACATCCCAACTTCATTGGAATTGGGGTTGTATTTAAACTGGCTTGTTGTACCACCGAGCAATGACATCAGCCTCGGTGCTCCTTCATAGCTAACCAGCACAGACTGTAAGCCAAGCTTTAAATAGCGCTTCAGTCCGAGCCGCGACAGTTATATATTAGGAATCTAGTGTTTGTTACGGATAGAGTAAATGAACGGGGTTGTGTTTATCTTTGCTGGAGAGTGGAAGGGAGGGAGTGTGAGGGAAAGGGAGAGAGGTCTCTCCATTTAAATTCTGCTTCATCGCTAGGAAATGCGTGGAATGTTCTGTCTAGAACTCGCACTAGGAACAGCCTTTCCGTTTACCGGTCGGAAACACGCCGCTTCGACCTAACAACACTCAGGGACAGCGGTAGTTCCAGCTCTTGAGCGAGTTCAAATCCCAATTCATGTTTCTTGAGACGTTTCTTTAACATCGGCTGCTTGGCTTAATTGTTGGATGGAGCGCGTGTTTTCATTTGACCTCAGATCCATGATAAGGAAGCCAAAGTGAGAAGTCCTTTTACACCACTGAGCTGAGTCTGCTAAGTCTGAGATGACATATAGAGCAATGACATAGTAGGAAATATGAGGTATTTATACCCTTACTGAGCTGTACTGGTGTAAATAATGATGTCACCCCAAAAGGGTGAATCGATTGCAATGGGAAGTTCTGCCTACCATTACGTAGTTTTTAGACTTAGAATAGTTTAACCCAGTATTGAATGTCTCAAATATTGCAGTAATCTTTACAATCAGAAGCTGCTTATTAGTTTAGGTACTGTTAGGAGCACATCGCTTACAGTTGCTGTGTGTGTGTGTGTGTGTGAAAGGGAGTGACGGGGGTGACAGCCAATCACAGTCTTCAAACGAATGCCTCATACCTAGCAACTGGGTCAACCCCGCCTCCTCATTGAGATAAGTGTTGCTCAGAGTTGCTCTGAGATCGCTTCTGAATCTAAAACTCCTACCCAGGACTTTTTAAAGATAAGTTAGGCTCTCTAAGGGTATTCTTAGAACCTTTATGAATATATGAATCCCCATCTCTTTATGAATCCCCATCTCTTTATGAATCCCCATCTCTTTATGAATCCCCATCTCTGTGCTCATTGGGGTTTGTGGCTGTCATGTGACCAGACCAGGGGTGTCCACACATTATACTGACCAGTGTTATTCATTGAGATAACGTTGTTGCCTAGTCTCAGTGCTTTTGGGGTCTGTGGTTGTTATGTGACCAGACCGAGGTGTCCCCATGTTAGAAAACAGGTATGCTTAATTGAGAAAGGCTTCTGAATTAGTTAGAAATGAAAACTTGTAATAGTACTATTGTATAAAGGTGCTGAAACCCCTGCAAAGGGGCAGAGATGGCTCAGTGGTCTAGGCTACGGATTGAATCCCCTCAAATTCCACTCTACCAAGCCACAACTGAGTCAGGGTCTTTAGCCCTATGTACCCAGGGGGACCATATTGTGTGACTGACCATGGTCTGTGCCCCATAACTTGGTCCAAAAGCTAGGATATTGGAAAGAGAATTAGTGTAATTACACTGTACACTTGTGTATAATATATAATATATGACAAGGATATTTACTGTTTACTCGTCCTGTGTCAAGTGATTGCACACCCGACCCAGCACCAGACCCCAAGGAGTGCTGAAGACTTGTGTCCCTGGGCAATGTTTCAAGCATTATGTTCCCTTGATGGAAGGGTGTCTGGCACAAAAAACAAAAAATGGGCCTTCTTAAAGATGCCAGGAACCAACTTTCAATAAATGCCATCCAACAACCAACCAACATTGGGGATCACACAGAACTTCCAGCCATACAGCACGTTTTTCTAGCCTTCGAACCTCAACTCACCAGAGACGGGATACGAAGCATGAGAGCAGCACTGGGAACCAGTGCTCTACCCTACCGGCCACTCTGGTCATATCACGCCTCTGGCAGGCACTCACCCAACCACCTGACAAAGAGCACTGGGTTGTCAAACAAATGCCAGCCAATGATGTAGGTCTCTTTACCCTTTATTTATGGCATCATAAGTTAGATACCAACATGTTTGTCGCAACTGAATGGCACTCGCACTGCATTATTGGGAACACGCATAGCCTTCTCATGGCCACAGACACTACACCTACATGCTGTTCAAGCTGCTAGCTTCAGAAGGAAGGGAAAGGAAAATGGCCTTGCCACTGCACCCAGTAAATGAATGAAATAATTCATATTAATGATTCAATTTTGTTTTTTTCCTCTGCTAAGAAGTTTTAGAATTTTGTCTTGCAAGGCTTCTGAAAATGTAAGATCATTTTTTGCTTTTTTTTAGAAGAATTACCTTGGTTGCCCCTCACTTAGAAATCTATCTTGTTTTGAGTAATTATGGCTCAATTAAAACAAAAAAGTCCGGGTTCGAGGTGGTTTTGATTCTTTCTGTCTGATTTTAAGATATAATATCATGGCTTCACTTGATTTAAGAATTAGTTTACTATTTTGTTTAGCATTTAGAAGTGGTTAGCTATCAAGCGAATTGCATTATGGCTAACTGAAGTTCAAATAATGTTTTAACTTAAAACAAGCATGAAATAAAGTTCGGAAGATACTTATTGATACAGAAAAATAAATTAAGAGTGGGTTAATTAAGACCATCACCAGTAAGTAAATTCAATTCCAGCATTTTTTGTAGCAGTTAGTAGCTGGTTAGCTATCAGAGTGAGTAGCATTGCGGCTAAGTGAAGTGAAAATACTGTATTAAACTACAAAAAAACTACGTGAAATTAAAATCAGATGGTACTTATTAATACAGAACAATAATTAACGGAGGGAATAAGAACACATCAGCAATATCATCAATAAGTCATTTTTTTGTTTTTTTTTTAGCAGTTAGTAGCTGGTTAGCCATGAGAGTGAATAGCATTGCGGCTAATTGAAGTTCAAAATACTGTATAAAACTACAAAGAAACAACACGAAATTAAGTTCATAGGACACTTAATTAATACAGAAAAAATGATTTTAGGGAAAATAAGAACAGCAATAAATCAATTTTAGCATTTTTTAGCAGTTAGTAGCTGGTTAGCTATCAGAGTGAATAGCATTGCGGCTCAGTGACGTGAAAATACTGTATAACCGAAAACAAAAACATGAAATAAAAGTCGGAAGATACTTTTTAATACAGAAAAACAAGGGAGAATAAGAACACATCAGCAATAAGTCAGTTTGAGCTTTTTTTTTTAGCTGGTTAGCTAAAAAAATGGCTGGTAATGGTAATGGTAATGGCTGGTTAGCTATCAGAGTGAATAGCATTGCGGCTAAGTGAAGTTCAAATACTGTATAACTTTTTTAAAAAGCGTGAAATAAAGTTGAGAAGATACTTATTAATACAGAAAAACAATTTTGGGAGAATTAGAACATCAACAGTAAGTCAGTTCTGTCATTTTAAGGTGGACGACCCATATTGTTTTCCCTGTCCGTTTGTGCCACAGTGTAGCGTGGGTAATGTAGTTGCTTAGACACTCAACCTTTCCACTTCTCTCTTTTTACTCCACTTCTTTTTCTTTCATCCGATGTTAGTCGCTATGGTGAATCAAACCATCATCTCCATGACAACTCAAACCCTCGACAGCCGTGTTCCTCACCGAACACGCAACAGGCTCCTACGCACGGCTGCCCAGAACGCTGCTCCATGTGTGTGTTTTGTTAGTCGCAAGGGGTGTTAGAGAAACAGTCTAATTACAGATCTGTGACTTATGCAATAGGAACGGCCTTGTTTACAACTGCTGTGTTCCTCTATTTATAAGAGGACTACTAATAGCCGTATCCGTTTTGCCACCTTTTCAGCAGTCTCGTATTATTAGATGTGCTTCTGCTGCTACATATAGTCATATTACCAAACTGTTAGATAACTTACGTACAGGACCGAGTCTAGGCAGATTCCTGCCGAGCGATTGATAAGCGTCTGTTGCAGTTAGAAGTGCTAATAATAAGTTAAGAGAGTATTATACAGTGGTGAGGTTCGAGGTTTGTGAACCCTTTCGAATTTTCTATATTTCTCCTGCAATATGACCTAAAACATCAGCAGATTCTCACACAAGTCTTAAAAGTTGATAAAGAGAACCCAGTAAACAAATGAGACAAAAATATTATACTTCATTTATTTATTGAGGAAAATCATCCAATATTACATTTTAGTGAGTGGCAAAAGTATGTGAACCTCTAGGATTAGCAGTTAATTTGAAGGTGAAATTAGAGTCAGGTGTTTTCAATCAATGGGATGACAATCAGGTGTGAGTGGGCACCCTGTTTTTTTAAAGAACAGGGATCTATCAAAGTCTGCTCTTCACAACACATGTTTGTGGAAGTGTATCACGGCACGAACAAAGAAGATTTCTGAGGACCTCAGGAAAAGAGTTGTTGATGCTCATCAGGCTGGAATAGGTTACAAAACCATCTCTAAAGACTTTGGACTCCACTAATCCACAATCAGACATATTGTGTACAAATGGAGGAAATTCAAGACCATTGCTACCCTCCTCACGAGTGGTCGACCAACAAAGATCACTCCAAGAGCAAGGTGTGCAATAATTAGAGAGGTCACAAAGGACCACATGGTAACTTCTAAAGAACTGAAGGCCTCTCTCACATTGGCTATTGTTAATGTTCATGAGTCCACCATCAGAAGAATACTGAACAACAATGGTGTGCATGGCAGAGTTGCAAGGAGAAAGCCACTACTGTCCAAAAAGAAAATTGCTGCTTATCTGCAGTTTGCTAAAGATCATGTTGACAAGCCAGAAGGCTATTGGAAAAATGTTTTGTGGACGGATGAGACCAAAATAGAACTTTTTGGTTTAAAAGAAAAGCGTTATGTTTGGGAAAGGAAAAAAACCTGCATTCCAGCATAAGAACCTATATCTCATCTGTGAAAACATGGTGGTTGGTAAGGATCATGGTTTTGGGCATTTTGCTTTGCATCTGGGCCAGGACGGCTGCCATCATTGATGGAACAATGAATTCTGAATGAGATCAGATAATTCTAAAGGGAAAAGGGGTTCAGGACATCTGTCCATGAACTGAATCTCAAGAGAAGGTGGGTCATTGCAGCAAGACAACAACCCTAAGCACACAAGCCGTTCTACCAAAGAATGGTTACAGAAGAAAAAAGTTCATGAACTTAATCCAATGGAAATGTTGTGGAAAGACCTGCAGTGAGCAGCTAATGTGAGGAAACCCACCAACATCCCAGAGCTGAAGCTGTTCTGTACGGAGTTATTGTTCTGTGCAGTTATTGCTGCACAGGGGGGTCACACCAGATACTGAAAGCAAAGGTTAATTTCTTTTGCCACTCACTAATATGTAATACTGGATCATTTTCCTCGATAAATAAATGACCAAGTAAAATAATTTTGTCTCATTTGTTTAACTGGGTTCTCTTTATCTACTTTTAGGACTTGTGTGAAAATCTGATGATGTTTTAGGTCATATTTATGCAGAAATATAGAACATTCTAAAAGCACCACTGTAGATCTCACAGTCATCAATATTTAGATTTGCTAAGAATTTATTAGAATTAAAGGTGTCATTTTAAGTACAATAGTACCTCAATTCTGGACCACCTCGGAACCCGGAATTCGTGTTTTCAGCGGTATCTCTGACACATTAACATATCGTTTGCACGTAGATTTTTTTGAGAGAATACCCATATGGTATGGCAGCGCCTGGTCATGACCATTTCACACATTTCACATCGACCTGTTTCATAGAACGCAATATGGTTGTTTATACTCTGTCAAGGTGTCACTCTTTTGATGTTGAGCAAGACCCTTAACACTCAGCTTGTCAGGTCAATTGAAATTCTGCATGAGGGTGTCTGTCAATGTCTAATTACTCAATTACAAAATGCTTCCTGGGTTATTTCCAGCGACTTGTCCGAGGCTCTTGCTAATATTTCCATGAACGCTTGGATTTGGCCATTACCATTTGGGCTCTTGGCAAGGAAGCCATCAACGTGCACCAGGTCCTGATGTCAAACGTTGTTAAATAAACCAAAAACAGAGCTGCTTGAAGAAGTCAAAAGCACCAGTACACAGTCTGACAAATTTGCCCAGTTTATGCTTGACTTTTTCTTTCTTTTTTTGACTAGACTGAGAGGAATTGCTCACATTGATTTACAGACTAGCTAGAGGCCTGGTTCACCTCGATGAGCATTACCTTATTACCGCGAGACGCTCGCGAGTGCATACCTGACTGAGTAGGTTCCAGATACAGATCAAAATCAAAAGAAACACTAAACCTGACAGGTGAAGACAGACCCAGGCGCTCAGCCCCCCCCCAAACAAATCCAACCCTCCAACCCTTGGTCAGTCCCATGAAGGCTAGATGTAGAAGTTCATCATGCATTTCAAGGCCAAGTTGAATAGCAGGTAGATGAAGATCTCTCTGAAGGTTTCTCATTTTCTCTTAGCTTTACAAAGACAGTCCCTTAAAAAAACAGACAAACGTCACGGGGGACTGTACTAGCTGTTACACAAGCCCCCATTGGAAACAGGATGCAGCCTTATCAGCACAGAGATAGACGCGGCGAGCGAACGTACAGACAAACCAGAACCTGAGCTTGGGGAGCGTACGAGGCCACGCGTGTCTGGAACGGCGCAGAAAGTGTTAAGAGCAGCACTCGAAAGAGCCTTTTTATTCAAAAGAGTGAATCAGCAGAGGGAAAAAGAGAAGGAAACTGCTGTGGTTGAGCGCATAAACACATGCGAGCGCAGAGGACCGAAATATCTCAATCAGATGTAGCAATGGGTTTCATTCATAAAAAGCAGCAGAGACCCCGCCCAGACACGGCCTGTCATCATCCTGTCATGTGACCCAGAGCGAGAAAAAGAGACAGAGAGAGAGAGTCGAGGATGTCGTCATGACAGGTTCCAGTTCCTCGGTTTTGTGAAAGTTGGAAACACCACGAACGTCACGTGGACGGTTCACTTTCCATTGTGCGTAACCCACCCCCTCACCGGCTCGCTCTCTCTTACACACACACACACACACACACACACACACTTGCACATTGTATGAAAAGTACTGTGGAGTCACCAGCTGCCATCCAATCCACCCACAAACTGCACCATTGCAACAAACATCTTTCCATCTTTTTTTTTTTTCGTGTGCAAACACACACAGAGACAAAAAGAAAATGACAGCTGCGTTCATGATGCGTGGCAGTGTGGAAAAAAAAAAAGGAAAGCGAGGCGTACGCCGTCAGACAGAGAGACGGATGTGTTTGCTTATGGTCCTGATTCTGTGCTAAGTTTATGACAATTAGAGGAACTAACTAAAGCCGTTTTTCGACTCAGTTCACTTTCTCTATTTATTAATAGGCGCTTAAGCAGCATGGCGGTTTATTTTCGGTAGGTGCAGCGCAGAAACAACATTTTATGCAAGCAGCGAAAGCTGTTCTCCGTTCTGCACATTGGGTGCAAGGGTGAGGTAACTATTTCAGTTCCAGCCGGCCCTGTGGCAGAGACCGAAAGCGTGTAGGTGTGCGTCTGTGTGCGTCTGTGTGTGACAAGAAACTCATGACCTAACTTCCCTTTTGCCCAGGTATGTCCGCTTGGGTCACATGAATGTGGTCAGATGGGCGATAGTTCCTGATTATATCCAAATAAGGATACACTCCGTAAAGCATGTACACACACACACCTTGACCGTCGAACCTACATCCAAATAAGTAGAAATTCTATGCGAAAGGTCGACCTAATCAATAGCAGTAGCTGTTTCAGTATAGAAGGCCACTTCTTATGTATGTCTAATAATTATTGTGCATTTCCCTAAACGAACAATGAGGCTCACATTAGGGATGCTGTGCAGGTGGGTATGTTCCATCGTTTTCGTGGTTATCTCGAAACGTTAGGGTATTGGTTGCACGTAGTTTTCTCAGGGACATACCCTAAGGATATAAACAGTAACATAGAAACACTTTGTCATACATCACCTGTTCGCAGAAGAATGGGGCTGTTAAACGGTTTGAATACAGTGGAGCAAAAAGTATTTAGTCAGCCCATGATTGTTGCAGTTCTACACTACTTAGAAAGATGAGAGGATGTCTGTAATTTTCATCAATAGCTACAACTTCCACTATGAGAGGGACATGGGGGGAAAAACCAGGAAAATCACATTGTAGGATTTTTTTAAGCATTTAATTGTAAATCCCCATGGTAGAAAAAGTATTTGGTCACCCACAAACAAGCATGAATTTCTGGCTCTCACAGACCTGTGTTTTCTTTAAGAAGCTCTTCTGGCTCCACTTCATACCTGTATAATGGCAACTGTTTGACCTAGTTATCTGTATAAAAGGACACCTGTTCCACAGCCTCCAAAACAGTCAGACTCCAAACTAACCATGGAAAACACCAAAAGAGCTGGAGAAGGGAACCAGGAAAGAAAATTGTAGACCGCAGCAGGAGGCGGGAAGCGAGGAATCTACAATAGGCAAGACAGGTTGGTTGTGAATAACTCAACTGTGGGAGCAACTGTAAGAAGAAAAAAAAATGGAAGAATACAGGCCATTGATAATTCTCCTCGATCGGGGCTCACGCAAAGATCTCATCCTGTGGGGTCAAAATGATCATGAGAACGATGAGCAAAAAATCCCAGAAAACGACAATAGGACCGATGAATGACCTGCAGAGCGCTGGGGACCAAAGTAACAAAGGCTACCATCAGTAACACACTACGCCGAGAGGGTAAGATCCTGCAGTGCCAGGGCGTGTCCTCCTGCCTTAAGCCAGTACAGTCCCGCCCGTCTCTGAAGTTTGGCAGAGACAGAGAGCATATCAGTGGGGCAAAAAAGTATTTAGTCACCTAAGCACACAGCCGTTCTACCAAAAGAATGGTAAAAGAAGAATACAGTTATATGTGGCCCAACCGTGGCCTCCGTGATTGTCGTAAATATTTGCAGCAGATGTCATTAACCCATGTAATAAAAAACCCAGGAGGAAAACTGGCTCTGATAAAACTTGAAGTTTTTTAGAAAAGACGTGGGGCCTTATGGGAAAGTAGTTCCTTTAGTGAATGGCCCATGGCGTTGTTCTGCAGTTCTGGAGTAATTGGCTAGTAGCGCCGTGACTTTAGTGGGGAAAAGAGCCAAACATTTTGTAGAGGCACATTCTGTCAATGGCCCAGACCCGAGAAGGAGTTGTGAGCCAAGGCCAAAGTCAGATTTCACAGTTTCCATAGCACTTTTTACAATGGAGCAATTGTCTCCAAAAGCAGTTTACAGTTTTAGATTAATCTTTTAATATATATGGCATGTCCCAAAATGAGCCAACAGGGGGGGGGGGGGAACGGGGGGGGACGACAGGGCAAGGAAGGAAAAACTCCCTAAATGTTTACAGTGGGGCAAAAAAAGTATTTAGTCAGGCCACTGATTGTGCAAGTTCTCTGACTTAGAAAGATGAGAGTGGTCTGTAATTTCACATAGCTACACTTCACATATGAGAGGACACAAATGAGAAAATACATCCAGGAAATCACATTGTAGGATTTTTAAAGAATTTCATTGTAAATCATGGTGGAAAATAAGTATTTGGTCAATAAATTTGGTTCAACTCAATACTTTGTAACATAACATTTGTTGGCAATGACAGAGGTCAAACGTTTCCTGACCAAGTATAATATTTTTGTCTCATTTGTGTAACTGGGTTCTCTTTATCTACTTTTAGGAATTGTGTGAAAATCTTATGATGTTTTAGGTCATATTCACAAACTTTCAAGAACCACTGTATCAACACAGTTTTGCCTTCTGTGAAACAAACATATCTTGTTGCTTGTATCTAAAAGTTTCCTTACATTACAGTAGCATAAAAAGACTATGTGACTATTGTAATGTCCGGTCAACGTCCATTTTGGCCCATGACCTGTTTCACAGAGCGTAATGCAGTTCCATAAACAGCACATACTGCGTATTTAATTCATAATTTTGGAATTAATTGATTGTTTTTAACTATGGGACCTCTTCTTAATGAAAGCCAGTGCAATGACTGTTTCGATTTGATCTAAGTGGTCTAGTCATCAGACTTTACACTTATCAGAGAGTCTGCATTTTGCAGCACTTAACAGGTTTGCCGGTTTCTGAGCAGATTCAACTTAAAAAGCTTTTATTATAAATCATAGTAGTATTAAATAGCAGTTTCATATGCCGACATGGAGGAAGATGTTGTGAAGCCCGGCGCGCCAGGAAACGATGGGTCCCTACGTTAGTTGTTTTCATGTTTATTTTTTGTTTCCAATGGAAAAGATTCGTGTGTCAGAATTATGATCCAACGTTCACAAAGACTCGCTTTCTGAATGGAGGTTATTGAGACCCCTCAAACAACAACACGTACACAACTAGTTCACACGTTCGTTCTGCCCACGTACCACAAAACTCGGCCCATATTTTTTCCTTGGAAAAATCCAGTTATCGTTTGTTAGCATGAAACATTTTAAAACCCGGGTTGGTTGTTGAATGAAACCTTCAATACGGGTTTTTTTCCGCCTGTAGCCAATATATAGAAGTAAAGAAATAAAACCATTGCACTTTGAAAATGATTTGTAAAAATGTGGGGCAGGAGTGCCAAAAGGGCCTTACAAATGATATCAAAAGGTACCTTGCTTTTTAAAACACGGTGGCTCATCTAGGAAAAACTTGCTTTTTAAAAAAAAAAATGTATACAATTTCCAATGTGCAGACATGTATTTACATTCCCTGCACTGTCTAAAGTCCTTCATATAGGAAAAGAAATCCATGCACTCATATCGTACACTCATACATCGATGCCTTTTCTCACATCGTAACATCCGAGACTACTGAACAAAACCTCTAAAATGCTAACACCCAAAAACATGGCAATTACCCTTACCCTTAAAGCATATCGTTCAGCCGGCGGGGAGGGAAGCTGGCTAAATGCTAAGGGTATTAGCCACAAAGCCTGGTAATGTATAATGAAGCAGCCATGAGTGAGCTGATAGTTTGCAGCCTGCATTCTCGTGTGACCTTTTACAAATGCCAGTCTGAGCAGATAAGAAATACCACTAAATGTTTTAGCGGAAGTGACGTGCCCTACGCACATTTGAGTTCGTAGCCCCAGGACCGAGGTGTGGACGCCTTGCTAAGGCGGGTTTGCTTTGTTCCATGGAGCGTGGTAAGTCACCATCCTGTTGTGATATGTTGAGAGCGTGACCAAATTGTTCAGATCCTTGACAACAGACAGGAGAGTCCAAGATGTTCATTATATCAGTTCCACTTCCCATATCAAAGCTCCTCTGTTAGTTCTACAGGTACAGGGACTGTATCCATCTGTTTCTTTAACATTCTCTTGGTGCCCTTAAACTCTGGTTCTCTAATGGTCAAGGACCCACAAAGATCAGGGATGTGCGTGTGGATCATTCTCAGCACACGCAGTGACCCTGACAGGATGGTGGTGTGTTCAACCACCAGACATAGCGTGTGCTGGAGTTTAAAGCCAGTGTTTCCCACTTCAGATGTTCCAACTTCTAGATGTAACGCCAGAACCATTGTGCGCAGTTGTGGTAGTCGTCATCCTTCATCAGTGCTCACAGGATATGTGGCCGGACATTTTTGGTGGATATTTCAGTCCAGAAGCAACACTGAGGTGGATAAAAACTCCAGACAAGCCCTGCGGCCACTCATCCCAGCACAGCCACAAAAAGCACAATGCTTTCTCTGCTTTTCAAGGGCCCCCATTAATTGTCGATGGATTTCGGTTCAGGTACATGACCAAACTCTACTCGTACCTTCTTTGGTCTTCAAGAGGACCTTCTTCCTCTTAGAAAGTTCAAACATGGCCGATGCCTTGTGTGGAGTTTGCCATGTTCTCCCGGGGTCAGTATTCAAACACTTTCCTTCCCCATTTCAACGATTTGAGTTTGGTAAATGATTGTTCAAAATTGTCAGTTCATTTGTTGCCTTGTGCCCTGTGTTGCCAGATTGGACCCCAGTTCCCCTGCACCACTGAATTGGATTGCGAGCTGGTATGACAGTGAATGAATCCATGAACTTTATAATGATCATTTCTCTTTCTGGTAATTTCACCAGATAAATATTTTAATAATTCGTTCCTAATCTGTGCAAGTCCAAACTTTCTGTCTATTTGTAGAGAAGAGAGGGAGCACGAAAGACAGAGCAAGAACGTAGAAGTGTGTTCCATCTGGAGTCTGTTTGCATTTATTCTTCTCTCTGAGAAAAGCCAGATCATGTAATCGAGTGGAAACGTCAATGTTGCGTTATAGATTTTGTATTTGCCGTTCCTTCATGCTGCCCTTTTCTGATCTGAGCTCAGGGCAAAGGGGGACCGTCATGCAAAACACAACACAAAGCCCCGCAAAATGACAGAAAAACGGTGCCGCAACATCTAGAAAGGACGTATTTGGAGAAGCAGAGGATGATGACAACAGAGCTGCAAGAAACATTTAGAGGCAGAACACACAAATGAAGGAATTCAAGAGCGGATTGAAGGCAGGTTATGAGTGAGAAGTATTAGGAAGTGAGAGAGGCACGAAATGCGGTTAGTTTTTAGCTTCTATTAAGGTAAACTGTGAGAAACAATCTTCTCATCGCCAACAACCTTATGACTTTTATACAGGATGTGTTACAGAGCTTTTTAACCCCGGGGCAAAGAAATGCGTGAGAAGAGATCGACCAAGATGACGTTCGACATGCGCCACGACTGAACAGAGAATAACCATAACTAGCATTTAAGTCAAGGTTGGTCACATTAAAATAAATTCCGAATACAGTGGTGCTTAAGTTTGTGAACCCTTTTAGAATGTTCTATAGTTTGCATAAATATGACCTAAACGTCAGCAGATTTCACACAAGTCCTAAAAGTGGATAAAGAGAGAACCCAGTTACACAAATGAGACAAAAATATTATAGCTTGGTCATTATTATTGGGGAAATGATCCAACTTTACATATTAGTGAGTGGCAAACAACAAGTATGTGAACCTCTAGGATTAGCAATTAATTGAAGGAGAAATTAGAGTCAGGTGTTTTCCTCAATGGGATTGCCAATCAGGTGTGAGTGGGGGGCACCCTGTTTTTATTTAAAGAAACAGGGATCTATCAAAGTCTGCACTCTTCACAACACGTTTGTGGAAGTGATCATGCAACAAAACAAAGATTTTCTGAGGAACTCAGAAAAAAGAGTTGTTTGATGATAATCAGGCGGGAAAAGGTTTACAGAACCATCTCTAAAGAGTTTGGTCTCCACCATCCACAGTCAGGACAGATTGTGCACAAATGGAGGAAATCAGACCATGTTACTCCCCAGGAGTGGTCGACCAACAAAAGATCACTCCAAGCGCAAGGCGTTGTAATAGTTGGTGAGGTCACAAAGAGGACCCAGGGTAACTTCCTAAGAACGACAGTCTCTACTACATTGGCTAATGTTAATGTTCATGAGTCCACCTAAGAAGAACATGACCAACAATGGTGTGCATGGCAGGGATGCAAGGAGAAGAAAGCCACTGCTCTCCAAAAAAAGAACATTGCTGCTCGTCTGCAGTTTGCTAAAGACTCACGTGGTGGACGAGCCGAAGGCTATTGGAAGAATGTTTTGTGGACGGATGAGACCAAAAATAGAAACTTTTGGTTTTTAAAGAAAAGCGTATGTTGGGATGAAAGGAAACATGCATTCCAGCATAAGAACCTTTATTCCCATCTGTGAAAAACATGGTGGTGGTAGTATCAGGGTTTGGGCCTGTTTTGCTGCATATGGACCAGGACGGCATACCTTTGAAATCATTGCTGGAACATGAATTCTGAATGATATCAGAGAATCTAAAGGAAAATTGCGGGACTCTGTCCATGAACTGAATCTCAAGAGAAGGTGGGGTTCTTGCAGCAAGACAACGACCCTAAGCACACAAGCTGTTCTTACCAAAGAATGGTTTACAGAAAGAATTAGAAGGAATACAGTTATGTGGCCCAAACCGTGGCCTCCAGTGATTGTATGTTAAATTTTTGCAGAGTCCATTTTAAACCATGTAATAAAAAACCCAGGAAACTGGCTCTGATTAACACTGAGCTTTTAGAAATAGTGGGGATTAGGGGAAAGTAGGTCATTTAGTGAAATTTGCATTGCGTGATTCTGCGTTCTCAATAAATTGGACTAGTTAGCGCTGTTGTTTGTGACTTTAGTGGGGAAGAGCAAACATTTTCGCAGAGGCACATTCTGCAAGGCCCAGAAGGAGTTGTGAAGCCAAGCCAGTCAGTTTTACAGTTTCCATAGCACTTTTTTTTTTTTTTTTACAATGGGAGCATTGCTCCAAAAGCAGCCTGTACAGTTTAGATTAATCTTCTAATATATGGGCATGTCCCAAATTGAGCAAAACCTAGGACGACAGTGGAAAGGAAAAACCCCTAAAACGTTCAGTGGGGCAAAAAAAAGTAGTAGTCAGCCACTGATTGTGCAAGTTCTCCCCTCCTTAGGAAAGATGAGAGAGGTTCTGTAATTTTCATCACAGGGGACACTTCAATATGAGAGACACATCACATTGTAGGATTTTTAAAAAATTTAATTTTTTTTAAAAAATTTTAATTGTAATTCATGGGAAAAATAAGTATCTGGTCACCCCAACAAACAAGCAAATATTTATGGCCTCTCACAGACCTGTTAACAACTTCTTTAAGAAAAGCTCTTCTGTCCTCCACTCGTACCTGTATTAATGGCACCTGTTGAATCGTTATCATCTGTTATAAAAGGACCACTATCCACAGCCTCAAAACAGTCAGACTCAAAACTAAACCATGGCCAAGACCAGAAAGAGCTGTCGAAGTAAGGACACCAGGAAAGAAAATTGTCGGACCTGCAACCAAGGCTTGGGAAGAGTGAATCTACAATAGGTAAGCAGGTTGGTGTGAATAAATCAAAACTGTGGGGAGCAAGTGTAAGAAAATGGAAGACATACAAGACCATGATAATCTCACTGATCTGGGGCTCCACGCAAAGATCTCATTCCCATGGGGTACAAAATGATCATGAGAACGGTGAGCAAAAATCCCAGAACTACACAGAGGGACCTGATGAAAGACCAGCAGAGAGCTGGGACCAAAGTAACAAAGGCTACCATCAGTAACACACTACGCCAAGAGGGACTCAGATCCTGCAGTGCCAGGCGTGTCCCCCTGCTTAAGCCAGTACATGTCCAGGCCCGTCTGAAGTTTGCCAGAGAGCATATGGATGATCCAGAAGAGGATTGGGAGAATATCATGTGGTTAGATGGAACTAAAAAAAAGTAAAAAAAGTTTTTTCTTCAGAGGGGACAGGACGACTGATCCGTGTTAAGGGAAGAATGAACGGGGCCATGTATTGTGAGATTTTAAGCCAAAACCTTCTTCCATCAGTGAGAGCATTGAAGATGGAAAGTGGCTGGAGTTTCCAGCATGACAATGATCCCAAACACACTGCTCGGACAATGAAGGAGTGGCTCAGTAAAAAGCATTTCAAGGTCCTGGAGTGGCCTAGCGAGTCAGCATGGAGGAATGGGCCAAAATACCAGCTACAGTGTGGTGAAGACTTACAGGAAATGTTTGACCTCTGTCATTGCCAACAAAGGTTATGTTACAAAGTATTGAGCTGAACTTTTGTTACTGACCAAATACTTATTTTCCACCATAATGTACAATTAATTTATATTAAAATGCTACAATGTGATTTCCTGGATTTTTTTTCTCATTTTGTGTCTCATAGTTGAAGTGTAGCTATGATGAAAATCACAGACCTCTCTCATCTTTCTAAGTAGGAGAACTTGCACAATCAGTGGCTTGCTAAATACTTTTTTGCCCTACTGTATATGGATAAAACCTTGGGAGACTCAAGAAGGGAGCCGACGTTCTTGGGTGGCTTTGATGATAAATGTAGCAATAGTTCAGAAAACAGAAACTACGTAAATATTAACAGATAAATAAAATATTGGGAAGTTCGATTGATTCTTGTGTGTTGTCTGAGCAAATTGGGTCGGTCACAGTCACACACATGACAGTTTCAACTCTGTTAGCTATAAAAAAGTCTGTGAGATTCAATGCTTGGTAAAAATACATTTTGGTCTTCATGTAAATGACTTGTGACGATTTGGCAGTTTGCTATCATGCACTATCAATACTGATTGAGAATGATTAAATAACTGAGGTATAGGGACTGTGGTAGCCTAGCGGTTAAGAAACTGGACTCTGGAATGTCCAGGGTTCTTTTCCCACCTCTGCCAAGCCACCACTGGGGGGTCCTTGTCGCCTTAACCCACAATTGCTTGGATTGTAAGATTATTTACATTGTAAGTTGTTCTGGATAAGGGCGTCTGCTAAGTGATATAAATCTAAATGTATAAATGTATTGGAGGTCGCTTTTTAAATCAAAGAGTGTTTGAGACACAGTGTGAGGCAAATGCTGGTGTTAGACGAACAGGTGAGCTGATGAAACCCCACTGCTTGGTCAGCTGGAGGAAACATGTGGTCATTTAAAGATAGCAGTGACGTGAGAGGGATTCTTTCCACACTCTGACGGAGCTTTGAGATTAGGATTAGCCTGTGTTCAGAATTACACGTGGAGGGAATTCCGTTAAGAGCGAGCCCTGTTACGCAGGAAAAAAACTCCCGGTTACACCTTATCGATGCTCATGTGAGAATAGTCACAGAGCGGTTCGGAATTATGTTCAACATGTGACTTACAGAAACGCGCATGCAGACACGATGCAAAAACAAAAATCCACATAATGATCTCATTAGGTCAGGCTAGCCCCGGTAAGCCTCTTAGCAGTCCACAGACACAGTTGTCTCTTAATTGGCTATTTGAAGCACCGCCCACTCAGCTCAGTCACCGAGTCAGGAGAAAGCCGAGAGATAGCAGACCAGGTGGGGATTGAGGGAAGCCGGAAATGTTTACCTTGCTTAGCCTTCGCCAGGACTACCCTGAGATACTCAAATCCTCTGTCCACGTACGTCATAGGCGCATGTGGGGCCGCACTAAGGCCGGCTTAAGTGTCTTTCCCTGTACGCTTGTAAAAGGAAGAGGATTTGCTCCTGGAAAGTTCGGTAGTGTGGAAAGAGGAGCGGAAGTGAGGGATGATGGGATGAGCGCTGATGAAGGAGTACGCATCAGATCTCCTGCATCATTAGCGCCTGTGGCGTCACGCGGTCTGGTGGACCACATGCATACAGCCAGGTGGATGAGTGCTTTGTGTTTGTCTTAATATATTTAGTACATGAATCCTCTGACCAGTCAGTGCCCAATTCGACCAGTTCCGAGATGGTCGAGGACCGAGGTACCACTGTATGTTGTACTTACAGGCATGAGCCACATATTGTCTATTCGGACGTTGCCTGTTTGCATATACGTCCGTGATCTGATATGGTTATTAACCTACCTAACCAATATATTCCCTTGCCAGATACACGAGGTGTTATAGTACAGCAGCTGTCATGCCACAGCGTCTGGTACATTATTAAAGACATGCGGCTTCAGCGTGAGCAGACTGAATGCTGAGCAATGCTGGCTGGCGTTGTCCCCTTACTGAGGTGATGACGATGTAGTTCTGGAACCGTATCGTCTTTAGCAAAGAATCCAGGTTCTGTTTCTGAGTATGAGTTTGGAGTCCTCATGGTGGGCGCTTCAGTCCTGCCTTTGCCGTGGAGTGACACGCAGCCCCGACTGCTGGGGCGATGACTTGGGGAACCATCGCATATGACACATTACCCCTAGTAGTGATACGAGGGACACTAACAACTCAGCAATATGTGCAAGGCATCCTGCGGCCACATGTTGGCTCTGTCTGTTGGCAGGGCTTCCAACTGGCATTTTTCAGCAGAGTAATTCTTGTGTAGACACAACCGGCTTCAGAAATCTTTGAGTCTGCCAGCCCGGCTGCAACATCTGTGGGCAAATATTCAACAGGATACCATATAGAATCTGTTTGCCTTCGTGCCCAACCGTATCTCATTGTATCCAGGCTAGAGGCGGCCCAACAGGGTACTAGAGCCTCATTTTAGGTGTACAGTTTTCCCTCATAAACTTCTAATATCGTAATCGCTTACATACAGTGGGACAAAAAAGTATTTAGTCAGCCACTGATTGTGTAAGTTCTCCTACTTTGAAAGATGACAGAGGTCTGTAATTTTCATCATA
>JAJAGP010002687.1:0-102609 GCA_025084515.1 Ancistrus triradiatus | reverse complement strand
ATAAACATAAAACTAGATCTGCTGCATGTTGGTGGTAATGTGTCAACAAAGTGATGTAGGGTGGTGGAGAATAGAACTGTTTGTCTTGAACAGGTTGAAAACATACATTTTTAACACCTGTTTATTATTTATTTTTAAGCTGAATTATACTATGCGAACACTAACACTTACACAGTGGGGCAAAAAAGTATTTAGTCAGCCACTGATTGTGCAAGTTCTCCTTCTTAGAAGGATGAGAGAGGTCTGTAATTTTCATCATAGGTACACTTCAACTATGAGAGACAAAATGAGAAAAAAAAATCCAGGAAATCACATTGTAGGATTTTTTAATTATTTAATTGTAAATCATGGTGGTCAATAGCAAAAGTTCAACTCAATACTTTGTAACATAACCTTTGTTGGCAGTGACAGAGGTCAAACGTTTCCTGTAAGTCTTCACCAGGTTTGCACACACTGTAGCTGGTATTTTACGCCCATTCCTCCATGCAGATCTCCTCTAGAGCAGTGATGTTTTGGAGCTGAGTTGGGCAACACGGACTTAACTCCCTCCACAAGTTTTCTTTGGGGATGAGGTCTGGAAACTGGAGCCACTCCATTGTCTGAGCGGTGTGTTTGGAATCATTGTCATGCTGGAAGACCCAGCCACATTCCATCTTCAATGCTCTCACTGATGGAAGGAGGTTCATTCTTCCATTAACACAGATCAGTCATCCTTTCCCATTTTTCAGAACAACAACCCCAAAGCATGATGTTTCCAAACCCATGATTCACAGTAGGTATGGTGTTCTTGGGATGGAACTCAGCATTCCTTTTCCTCCAAACACGAGAAGTTGAGTTTTTACCAAAAAATTCTGTTTTGGTTTCATCTAATCACATGATATTCTCCCAATCCGCTTCTGGATGATACATATGCTCTTTGACAAACTTCAGATGGGCCTGGACATGTACTGGCTTAAGCAGGGGGACACTTCTGGCACTGCAGGATCTGAGTCCCTCTCGGCGTAGTGTGTTACTGATGATAGCCTTTGTTACTTTGGTCCCAGTGTAACATAGTTAAAATATAAAAAAAAAAATCTATATATGTTCATGTTATAAGTACACATAATTCACTTTTTACATATAGCCTGTATTGGTGATGAGTAAGTTCACAGTGGGACGTCCCGTCCCCTTCCCGCCTCCCTTAAAGTCTCCTCCCCTTCACCTACCTCCTCCCTTTTGAATTTTGTTCTGTATGAGGAGGTAGGTATCGCAATATGCTCCAAATTAAATCTATGTTAATCATACATATTTAGTTAATGTAAATATCTCACCAAGCTTATATATAGATCCATGGGTACATTATTATTATTATTATTATTATTATTATTATTATTATTATTATTATTATTATTATATTATTATATTATATTCTGTTAATAGTCAGTTTTAAACAATGATAATTCTGCATTATATTGCTAATATTGCACAGCATGGTCCACACAATGTATAAGTCTAATTCTTTATTTTATTTTTATATGAAGATGTGAGGGGTGTAGAGGAGAGGCAGGGGATTTCTATCGGTACTAAGGGCTATATTGTTTTGTTAACAGGTATGCATAATTATATGACTAAGTTTGAGAAAGTCTGAGTTATGCCAGTTGGCTATGCTAATGCACAGAGCGTAATGGAGTGACGCCATTACTGTATCTGTTTGTCTAGCCTGTAAATGGAAAAGCAATTGTTAATTTTAATAAGCTGTTGTTTTAGTAATTTTCTTGTATTATCATATTGTAATCTTTACTATAAAACCTGCTTCTGTCACGCTCGGCCCTTTTGAATTTTGTACTGTATGAGGAGATCTGAGGAGTGTAGAGGAGAGGCAGGGGATAATAAAATCTTCATCAAATACACAACGCAGACTCCATTTGTCTGTTGTGGCAGCAGTGTCAACATCCACCGGTTACACCAGCTCTCTGTAGGTCATTCATTAGGTCCCTCTGTGTAGTTCTGGTACTTTTTCTCACCATTCTCATGATCATTTTGACCCCATGGGATGAGATCTTGTGTGAGGCCCCAGATTGAGGGAGATTATCAATGGTTTTATATTTCTTCCAAGTCTTGTATGTCATCTATTTTCTTACAATTGCTCCCACAGTTGATTTATTCACACCAACCTGCTTGCCTATTGTAGATTCACTCTTCTCAGCCTGGTGTAGGTCTACAATTTTCTTCCTGGCGTCCTTTGACAGCTCTTTGGTCTTGGCCATGGTTGTGTTTGGAGTCTGACTGTTTGAGGCTGTGGACAGGTGTATTTTATACAGATAATAAGTTCAAACAGGTGCCAATAATACAGGTAATGAGTGGAGGACAGAAGAGTTTCTTAAAGAAGAAGTTACATGTCTGTGAGAGCCAGTAATCTTGGTTGTTTGTTGGTGACCAAATACTTGTTTTTCATTCCAATTACATTCCAGTTTCATTCCAATTACATTCTTTAAAAATCCTACAATGTGATTTCCTGGATTTGTTTCTCATTTTGACTTTCATAGTTGAAGTGTACCTATGGTGAAAATTACAGACCTCTCTCATCTTTCTAAGTAGGAGAACTTGCACAATTTGTTAGGGGTGCTGTGCGGAACGGCAGACAAAGATGCAGTATTCCAGAAAAATAGAAGGATTTATTAAACACTATAAAACACTGGTGGAAAACAAACAAATGAACCAAGATCAAACACAGCTAACAAAAGAAATTCTGGCCGAACGAAAAACAGGAACGAACCAGACTCGGAACTAAGAAACACAGGACAAGGCTAAACATACCAAACCGAACATAGACAAGACCGAGACAAGGAATAAGCACTCCAATGCTTGGCAGAATGAGGCAATGCTACCGCAACACAACCGAGGAACTTAAACAGATGGAATCCCAACTGCGTGCGGCAGCAATTTGTCCAACGACCTCTGGGAAGGCCCCACTGGGATGGCAGCCTCTGGGAAGGCCCCTCTGGAACTGGCGGCCTCTGGGAAAGCCCCTCTGGAACTGGCGGCCTCTTGGAAGGCCTCACATGAATGGACGTCCTCTGGGATGGCCTGTCGGAAGCAGACTGCCTCTGGGAAGGCCACTCTGGAGCAGATCGCCTCTGGGAAGGCCTCTCTTGAGCAGACGGCCTCTGGGAAGGCCTCTCGGGAGCAGACGGCCTCTAGGAAGGTCTCGAAATGTGACATGTCCTCGGCAGACATCGGGACACTCTCCATGACAAACCTCCTGGGTGCGGGTACAGGCACAAAACTCCTTGGAACAGGCACAGGTGCTGACCTCCTTGGTGCTGGCATGGGCGCTAACATCCTTGATGCAGATGTCTGTTGCGCAACATGTTCTGATCCCGAGCTGAAGTGACCAGGTTTGAGATTAAGGGGTGGTGCGAACTTAAATATGGAATGAGGTAGTGCAATCTGACTCAGGAATGGGGCTAAGTTGCGTGACGGATACAGGTACAGGGACAAGTGGAGCATAGGGTTCCTGTACAAGGCTACCAGACACGGAAACGGAACTAACAAGTTCACCTACTGGGTTACCATGTTCAGGCACAGAGCTAACGAACACGGCACAAAGTGACCCAATGCTGACAGCACATCTACGGGGTTGGGAGGCACAACATGAGCAGAAACAGAGTTAACAAACTCGGATACAGAACCAACATGCTCAGACACAAAATCAAAAGGCGCTGTGTGCTCGGACATGGAACCAAATGATACCAACGACTCAGACATAGAATTAGCTAGCCCAGGATCGAAACTAATACGCTCAACTACAGAACCAAAAAATGCAGCGTGCTTGGATATGGAACTATGCAAAGCTAACAGTTCAGACACGGAATCAATTAACTCAGGAGCGGAGCCAATCTGCTCGACTACAGAACCGGAAAGCATGGTGTGCTTTGATATAGAACTATGCAAACCTAACAATTCAGGCATGGAATTAACAAACTCAGATACAGCATCAACATGCTCTGATACAGAACCAAAGGGCGCGGCGGACTCAGATACGGAGCTAAGCGGTGCCTTGGACATCTGTGCTGTGCAGCCCTGTTTTGTCAGGATTTGTAAGGGGTAATGGGTCAGGCACTGAGCTACAGGGTGCTAACTACTCAGCTACCAAGCTAGCGCGCTCAACTACAGGGTTATTGGATGCTAGCGGCTCAGATACTGAGCTAATGTGCTCAAATACAGGGCTAACCTGCCTAAATATCAGGTTATCAGGTGCTAGCAGCTGAAAACGAAGACAACCGGCCTAAATATCAGGTTATTGGATGATATTGGCTCAGGTACTGAGCTAGCGGGTGCTAACGGCTCGGGAACTGAGCTAGTGGGCCCGTCATGCAGAGACAGCGCTAATGTGCATAAAAACTTGCTCAAGGACAGGGCAGCAGGGCGCTAACAGCTCGGGTACTGTGCTACGGAGCAGTGATGGCTCATCTATGGAGCTAGCAGTCCCGATGTGCTCAGATACAGGGCTAGCATGTTCAAAAATGGGGCTAACACGCTCGAGTACCGGATAACAGGCCGCTAGCAGCTCAGGTACAGTGCTACGGGGCGCTAACGGCTCATCAGCAGGGCTAACGGGCACGACGTGCACCATTACGAGGGTAGTGTAGTTAGAAACGGAGAAAACGTGCTCATAAACCAGTTTACATGGTGCTAGCAGCTCATTAGCAAAGCTAAACTACTCAGACAAGAAGCTGTGCATTGCTAATGGCTCAAGTACAAGATTTACAAACTCAGACTCGAAGCTAACAGGCTGGGACACAAAACTAAAGGGCGTGGTGCACTCGGATATGAAACTATACGAAGCTAGTGATTCAAACATCGAATCAAGAAAGTCAGAATCGGAGCTAACATGCTCGACTACAGAACCAGGAGGCGCAACGCACTCAGACACTGAACTATATGAAGATACCAATACAGAAACAGAGCAGACCTTGTCAGATATTGTGCTCTGGATGTCCTCAGCACAGGAAAAGGTACTCTGGGTCTCCGGAGGGAGCACCTTCTGGACAGGCTTGATCCCGATACCGACTGTGGTCCTCCGGCAGCCTATGAGTGGAGGGTCGGGGGTTGGGACATCAAGTCAGGCGGAGCCCAAACATAGCCCCCAGTCTCTCCAAAATATTTTCACAGGACCCAGACTCAAACAGAGGCCATACCTCCGCGGTCCAGTCCAATGCCCAGCTAGTGAGCAGGAGCACCACGAACGCCAGCCAGCTTCTCTCTGTAGGAAAAAAAATCCAGATAAGCCTGGCATTTGACGAGGAACTGAAGAAGCTTGCAAGGGTCCCCGTCAAATTATCTGGCTGGCGTGGGGGTCCTGTGAGTCTGGAACCTGCTGTCTGCCTGCTTGGCGGTAGCAATCTGTTAGGGGTGCTGTGAGGAATGTCAGACAAGGATGCAGTATTCCAGAAAAATAGAAGGATTTATTAAACACTATAAAACACTGGTGGAAAAAAAAAAAACGAACCAAGATCAAACACAGCTAACAAAAGAAAACCTGGCATGGGAGCCGAACGAAAAACCGGAACGAACCGGACTCGGAACTAGGAACTATGCAGCAGCAATTAGTCCAAACGAACCAATAAAAAGTTCACAACAATACAAGGATCAGCTGATGTGATCAGCGGTGGCCATGATAAGTCCCGCTGGGGATTGTGGGTGATGTAGTCCGCTCACCCACAATCACAAAACCGAACTCAAAAATGGGGGCAGGGCACGGATCCTGACACAAATAGTGGCTGACTAAATACTTTTTCTAATACTTTTTTCTAATCAATGTATCGTGGGGACAAAAGTCTGAGACCTCTGGTGAAAGTGTTTGTGTGGATCTTTGTGAGGAAGATACCAATTTGCAATTAAATAAAAGTCAAAGTAAATGTAAAGCTTTTTTGTTTTGTTTTGTTTTCATGATTTTTCTTTTCATACTCTCCCAACTTTTTCTGATTTGAAGTTGTATAAACAGTGTTTTTATGCTATTTAAGTTATATTTTACTTCTGTTTTATGGTCAACTTCATTTTCCTTGTTAATAAACACCCATTCCTGCATTTCAGGCCTGTCATGCAGTGTGAAATACATTTCCATTGACTTTTATTTCATTGCAGATGGTATAAACCTGAAATATTTAATGATTTCATTTGCTAATTATCCTCCATTCCTTCTTTTCAGGCCTGCAACACATTCCAAAAAAGTTGGGACAGGGGCAAGTTAGGTTTAGTAATGAGGTGAAAAAAACTAAATAATTATGTGATTTCAAACAGGTAACATCAACAGGTGATCATGCCCTTTGGCCTCACTAATGCCCCCACAGTATTCCATGCCTTAGAGATTCTTTAGAGATTACCTCAACCACTTCGTATTCGTCTACCTAGACGACATCTTAATCTTCTCTCACTCGGAAGAGGAACACGTCAGTCATGTCAGACTGGTACTCTCTCACTTGGAGAACAAGCTTTTTGTTAAAACTGAGAAGTGCGAGTTCCATGCCAGTACCATCGCATTCTTCGGCTTCATTATCCAAAAGAGGGGCATCAAAGCTGACCCAGTCAAGATCCCCCGACTTAGGAGTGCCAATGCTTCCTGGCTTTGCTAACTTCTACCAGCATTTTATCAGAGACTATAGCAAGGTGGCGCCACCCCTAAGACAATTGGCCTCCATTAAAATCCCATTTAAATGGACTTCAAAGGCTGAAAGGGTCTTCTCTCAATTAAAATGTCTGTTTAGCTCAGCCCCTGTTCTCAATCAGCCTGACCCTAGCAAACAATTCATTGTGGAGGTCAACGCCTCGGACTAGGGCAAGGGTTCCATCCTGTCTCAAGGTGTGGGCCCGGATAGTAAGCTTCACTCCTGCACCTTCTTTTCATGATGCGTCACCCCTGCAGAGGCCAACTATGATGTTGGCAACCGAGAGTTGCTGGCTGTCAAATTGGCCCTGTAAGAATGAAGACATTGGCTGGAGGGCTTGGAATTGCCATTTGTCGTATGTACTGATCACAAGAATTTGGCCTATATTCAAACGGCCAAAAGACTTAACTCTTGCCAAGCCAGGTGGGCCCTTTTTTGACTTTACGCTGACTTATCTTCCCCGGCTCCAGGAATGTCAAAGACGGATGCCCAGTCTTGTCAGTTTCCCCTCTTTTGTCTACCTCAAATGACCCCACTGACACCACCCTTCCTGGCTAACCGTCTGTTTGGGCCGACTTTACCTTGGGAGGCCCGCAGCAAACTGTCAAGGAGGCACATGGGGACCAAGCCTGTTCCTGGTGGGGAGGACCGCCCGATCGCCTTTAAATGTGCCCACAATGGGTAGAACTACCGTACTCCAATGGGGGCCTAGCTGGAGGTTCACACCTTGTCCACCCTGGGAAATCACCACACCTTGGCCCTCCCTGAAAAGATACTTTTGGTGGGCCTGCCATGGACCATGATCTGAAGAGGAGTTTTTTCATGGCCAACATGTACCACATTTACACTCCTCGCATGACCTCGCACCAGGCCCCGGCCAGGACTCCTTCAGCCCCTCCATTACATTCACAATTGTGCCTATGGTCAGTTCACAAATCGCACTAATGGGTCCACAAACTGCTGCAGATTTTTTGTCACAGGGCTCCCAAAATCTGACAGTAAGACCCATCATACTCACAGTCATAGATCAATTTTCCAAAGCAGTTTTCGCCTTTTAGCCCTGCCTACGTTGCCCCACAGCTTCTGAAATGGCGAAGATACTGTTTGACCAGGTGTTCAAGTTCCACGAGATTGCCACAAGACATCGTAATCGGATCGGGGACCCCAGTTCACATCTCATGTCTAGAAAGCTTTCTGTAAGGCCATTGGGGTCATGGTGAGCCCTCACCTCTTGGGTTTCACCCTCCAGTCCAATGTACAGGCCGAATGGGCCAATCAAGATATCGAAGCCACTCTGCGCTGTCCCTCCTCCACACCCAAGAACCAATGAAGTGGAGCTGTCCCATCTGACCTGGACTGAGTGCACCCACAACACCCTCACAAACTCCGCAACACCTCACAAAACTGGGACCCTCTCCCTTCGGACTCTTCGGCCCTCCGCTCCTTCGAGGCATCTTTGTGGTATCAGCCACCCCCTGTTCATGGAGCTGGAAGCAGTGGGACTGTCCCCTAAGGGTGCATGATCACCTCTGGAGGTGCTCCAGAAGACCTGGAAGGCCACCAAGTCAGCCCTCCCTAAGGCCCCCGTAGTGTCACTCAGTCAACTGCAGCCTCGCCGGAGACTTGGGCACAAGTAACTCTCCAGGGCAGTCGATCTGACTTTCCATTGCAGAACAGTCCTCTGAAGGTAGAGTCCAAACAACTGGCACCTCCTTTTATATAGGTTCTTTTTTCCCAATCAATAAGATATTAATGATACTTTCTGTTTAAACTAGAGTTTACCTCGTCAACCTCGTCATATGCGCATTCACCCCTACTTTTCATGTTTCTCAGGTCTAAAACGAATGTGGCCTCCTTAGGCCGGGTTCCATCTGCAAACCTAGTCTGGTATCTCCTTGTGCAAACTTAGCCTTAGCCCCTTAGCCATACTCCATAGCCATATGCCTTGGCCATAGCTTTAGCCATAGCTTATCTTGCCTTGTCAGACATTGTTATTTTCAGCTCTCACAACACTTTTGTTTTGCATGCCCTGTTCTTATGCCATGCGTGAGAAAATTTATTACATATTTTAAAAACATTTTTCCTCAAAATAGTTGGAAAGGTTTTGCATATTTCTCAATCTATAATGCATAATATCATTACAAGATTCAAGGAATCTGGAGGAATTTCTGTGCATAAAAGGCAAAGGTAAACTAACGGCTGAACGCCTGTGATCTCTGATCCCTCAGATGGTACTCCAATAAGAATTGTCATTCATCAATAGCTGACATACAGTGGTGCTTGAAAATTTGTGAATCCTTTAGAATTTTCTATATTTTTGCGTAAATATGAGCTAAAACATAATCAGTCCTAAAAGTAGATAAAGAGAACCAAATTAAATAAATGAGACAAAAATATTATATTTAGCCATTTATTTATTGAGAAAAATGATATTACATATATTAGTATATTATATTACATATTAGTGATTGGCAAAAGTATGTGAACCTCTAGGATTAGCAGTTTAATTTGAAAGTGAAATCAGAGTCAGGTCAGGTTGTTTTTCAATCAATGGGATGACAATCAAAGGTGTAAGTGGGCACCCTGTTTTATTTAAAGAACAGTGATCTATCAAAGTCTGCTTGTCACAACACATTTGTGTAAGTGTATCATGGCACGAACAAAGGAGATTTCTGGGGACCTCATACAAGGAGTTATTGATGCTCATCAGGCTGGAAAAGGTTACAAAACCATCTCTAAAAAGCTTGGACTCCACCAATCCACAGACAGACAGATTGTTTACAAATAGAGGAAATTCAAGAACACGGTTACCCTCCCCAGGAGAGATCAACCAACAGAGATCACTCCAAGAGCAAGGTATGTAATAGTTGGCAAGGTCACAAAGCACCCCAAGGTAACTTCTGAAGGCCTCTCTCACTTTGGCTAATGTTAATGTTAATGAGTCCTCCATCAGAAGAACACTGAACAACAATGGTGTGCATAGCAGGGTTGCAAGGAGAGACACTGCTCTCCAAAAAGAACATTGCTGCTCATCTGCAGTTTGCTAAAGATCTTTGACAAGCCAGAAGGCTATTAGAAGAATGTTTTGTGTATGGATGAGAACAAAATAGAACTTTTTTGCTTTAAAAGAAAAGCATTCTTTGGAGATATGAAAACACTGCATTCCAGCAAAAGAATGTTATCCCATCTGTGAAACATGGTGGTGCTAGTTTCATGGTTTGGGGATGTTTTGCTGCATATGGGCCAGGATGGCTTGCCATCATTGATGGAACAATGGACTTGAATTATATCAGAAAATTCTAAAGGAAAATGTCAGGAGATCTGTCCATGAACTGAATCTCAAGAGAAGGTGGGTCATGCAGCAAGACGACATTAACACACAAATCGTTCTACCAAAGAAATTTGGCTAATATTGTTGTCTCATTTGTTGAAATGGGTCCTTTACTTTTAGAACTTGTGTGAAAATCTGATGATGTTTTAGGTCATATTTATGCAGAAATATAGAAAATTGTAAAGGGTTCACAAACTTTAAAGCACCACTGTAAACCACATGGGGAGGGATTACTTTATTAAGCCTTTATCAAGCACTACAATATGAAGTTACATTTATAAATGCCACTGAAAATATTGCTGTACAATAAAACAAGCCTTTTGTTAACCACTTTCAGAAGTGGCGTTTACTTCTCTGGGCTTGGAAGCATCTAGGATGAACCATTATACAGTGAAAAAGTGTATGGTGGTCAGATGAATCAATGTTCCAGATTTTTGGGGAAGAAATGGACGCTGAGTGCTCCAGACCAAAGATGAAAATGACCATCCAGACCATTATCAGCTACAAGTCCAAAAGCCAGGGTGTGTCATGGTATGGGGTTGGTCAGTTACACTTCTGTGATAGCAGTATTAATGCAGAAGAGTACACTGACATTTTAGAAGCAACATGTGCTGCCTTCAAGATCTTTTCCAGGTATGTCCATGCATTTTAAATAAGACAATAAAAACCAAACCAAATCAGATAAGGTTAGGACGGAAATATGCAAATCCCCTCCAGTCTTTCTGTGAGGGACATTATTTTTAAAGGTTTCATTAACATTCTCACGCATTTGTTGACAAACTGTAGATCCTCTGCCTACGTTAGATCCTGTTTGAAATCACATCATTTTTTTTTCACCTCATTACTAGACCTACTGTGTCCCCTTGAACTATTTTTGGAATGTGTTGCAATCCTGAAATGCAGGAATGGATGTTTATTAAGAAATGAAATTAAGTTGACTGGAAAAAAAAACATGAAATATCTCAGGTTCATATTGTATACAATGAAGTAGAAGCCAGAGTAAATGTAAGACACACTGCAGTATTTTTTTAAATTGCATTTACCATAGAGTCCCAACTTCTTGATTTATTTTCTGCTAATAAATAAAATGAATAAGGTAATTAAAAAAATGTAAGCTATACCTTGATAAATGGACCGCATAGCTGAAGTTTAAACAATTACATTCTTGCTTTAAAAAAATGTTATTACTTAATTCCATGACACATTAATAGCAGTACTTTGAAAATTATACATCCAGTTGTGAGTACTCTCATCTGCCATTACTGCACTGAGACTGGCGCAAACTGCATTCTGGGATATCTGGCTGTCCAAGTACACTCAATTCTGATGTGATGCATCCTTGATAAAACGGGCAGAGCAAGAACACATCCAGGCATTTAGAGCATACTTGAAATGCAACAGTACTTGGGCTATGACTGATGATGTTTCACAAGTACACAAAAATGCAAGTACAGACAAGTATGAATATACTCTCTACAGCTACTCTGTATTTCCTATGGCAGTCCTATCCAATGAGTTGAAAAGCTCACCATGTAAAATGAAATGAACTCTACTAAGGTCATCTTCTGGAATGTAAAATATTGACCAGCAGCTTCAAGACTCATAAATTTAGAAATACTAATGTTGTCATTAAACTTTTCAGGACTACACCAAGTTCTGTGTTACTGAATGTGCTTATTCTGCCCAAAACTTTACTTTACTTTACTTTACTTACACATTCTACATGAAATTATTTCCATAAGGTTCAACTTTAATGGAATCATGTCAAATGAAATTCTACAATATTATGTATTTAAGGCTGTGTACAACAGCACATCAAGATGTGAAATGAATTAATGCAGCTATGAGGTTAACTTTTAGAAGACATTTAATTTGGTTGCACTGTGCTGGGGCAAAATATACAGGTGATAAGCAGTTTTCATTCTTAATTTCCCCTTTTAGGTAGCCAAAAGTAAATGGAGGAGGTAACAAAAAAACTATAAACTGGAAATTGACCAAAGCACCACTGAATGGGTAATAAGCCATATGGCTAGATCTGAGCAGTCAAGATATTTCTTTTTGATTCAGAACTCACCCTGCTGTGACTGTTGGCAGCCACCTTATCTATAAAGACATTTAAACCAGTTCCACTGGCAACCACATATGCCTGATTCACCTCACAAAAACTGATAATTAGCAGACAACTTAACCTTGAAATAAATGAGTTAACACTGATTTACTGTTTTCAAACTTTTGCTGACTAATTCATTATTATACAAGAGATGCAATGATCTCTAGGCTTTGGTCACAACTGGGTTTAATGTTTGGTTGGGGACTATTATCACTTAAAAGCTCTGCAAACTCCCATCTTCTAAACATTATCAGGATTTAATATAGATTGCTCTACGTTATGTTCCCTGCCCCTTGTATGGGCCCCATAGTTTTTTCTGCAACTATGTACTCATCCAATTTGTTAATCACATATGTTATTTCATAATGTCATGTCTACTGATTTGCAAAGTTAGCCACACTGAAACTCTTCATGACTAGATGGCCATCTGCTCTGTTTGCAACATCTGTTCTTGGCACTGCTGCTTTCCTTCTACGACCTTATGCTTTATAATACAAATTGATGACAGTTTTTGCAGAAAGTCAGCCAGGAATAAATCATCCTTCTTTTAATCGACATATACTGATGTGCCCCATTGCTTACAACTACATAAAAATTTTCTATTTTTTACCTAACCGACCAGCAGGAAAGCACTACTGGGACAGAAACCCAGGTAACCATTGTGGTTGGCTAGTAATTTAGACCACTGTTGCACCAGAGTGCAGCTAATTAAAGTAATAGTGTATGCCTAGCTTTATCAAGTTTAGGTTAAAACTAGTCTTATACAGGGGTGGAATGGTGGTGCATGTGTTTAGCACAGTCACCACAGCTCTGAGATTGACTTTCCAAAACATTAACTTTATTCTTAATTATTAAAGCCTAACAGTATTCTAAGCATGACTAAGATCTCAGACAAGATTGGCCCTAATGTTACTAATCGCACTTTATAATAAGCGTCGCTAAGGGGGTGCTAATTAATAGCTATTATGCTGTTAGTTAGTCATTATTAACCTATAATTAATATATCAGTTGACATTTACTCCCTAAGCACACTGTGAACTGACATTGCACATAATTATTAATTAAGAGCTTATTTACTTGATACTGAATATTATTGGTTATTACATTATTAATGCACTGATATGTATGTTCCACTTGCTGTGGTAGCCTAGCGATTAAGGTACTGGACTACGGACCAAAAGGTCCAGGGTTCAAATTCCACCTCTGCCAAGCTGCCACTGTTGGGTCTTTGATCAAGACCCTTAACCCACAATTGCTTGGACTGTAAGACTGTATCAATTGTAAGTCGCTCTGGATAAGGGCGTCTGCTAAATGCTGTAAATGTAAATGTAAATGTTACCATATTACTTCTGTATATACCAAGCAGTTGATTGATGGTTTAATAAGTAATAATTATTCAGTAAATATGCTGTGATGTATAATGTAAAATGTCAATTCACAGAGTGCTTAGTGATTAACTGCAAAGCACAAATATAATATTTATCTAACATTTAAGGAGTTTATTAACAAGAGTCCCCAGAACAAATAACTAAGGCAATGCAGCAACTGACTGGAACTAACATGGCAGATAAAAAAACAAATAATATAATAACAGTAACTATAATACTAATAATAATGATAATGTCACGCCAGCTGAAGGGTTACGAGACACACGCAGGGAGTGGATCAGAACTCAGACGGTGTTTATTTACAATGAACTGGCAACAGAACTTACAAATGCGAATACAAAATACAGACAAGTTGATTACATGAACAGACAAGTAGATTAACGAGCGGATCACGGAACGAAAACAAAGAAGAACGGAGAGATAAGGTAGGTCGAGCAATAAACCAAGACTGCAATAGAGAGGATTGAGATAGACACGGCTTGGTTAGAGAGGATCGAATAGGTAGAAAGATCGGAATGGATAGAGATCGGTAAGGATGAAAGACTAGGATGATTAGAGCTGCAGTAGGAAGAATGATCGAGAGAGATTGACCGCGGTAGAGAAGGTAGAGCGATAAATAGATCACGGCTAGGATAGAGATAGGTACAGTTAGGAACGGTCAGGTTAGAGATGTGATAGAGTGAGAGGGCTTGTGACATAGCAGGGACCACAAGGCTCAGCGATGAATGTGAGGAAGAAGAGGGTATATATAGAGGGCTGAAAAGGTCTAGAAGGCAAAAAGAAGGTGCTGGTGATGAAAGGTGGAGGTGAGAGAAGGTACTGTAGTAGAAGGTGGTAGAAGGTAGGCGTGCCGCAGGTGTGACATGGATAACATGGATGAAAACCGTAACAAAACCTGGAGCCAAAAGTAATATGGCACAGGGGTACACATGAGAAAAACTATTTCAAACAAAAACAGGCAGAACAAAACGCTAAAACATGATACTCAAACAGAGAAGAACACAGCTACCTGAAAATTAAGGGAACACAGGGAAGAACAGGAAGGAAGCCTAACATCGGACTGGAAGAAGCTTCGGGGAGCCAACGCCGACTAGGGAAGCTAACGCTGGCCTGGAAGAAGCCACGGGGAGCTAACACTGACAAGGGAAGCTAACGCCGGCCTGGAATAAACTAATGCCGGCTAGCGTGGCCTGGGGAAAGCTAGGGGAAAACTATGCCAGCCTGGAGAAGCTACATAGAGCTAATGCAGGCTGGGGAAGCTAACGCCAGCCTGGACGAAGCTAACGCCAGCTAGCGGGGCTAATGCCAGCCTGAGGAAAGCTACAGGAAGCTATGTCGGCCTGGAGAAGCTACGGAGAGCTAACGGCAAACATGAAAAGCTACGGGAAGCCAGAAAAACTTTGCAAAGCTATCGCCGAACATAAAGACTACGAGAAGACAAAGAAACTAGCAAAGATTTCAAGGACGTGGAAGGCTACAAGAAGTCAGAGAAACCTGCAAAAATCTCGCTGAACATGAAAGGTAAGCCAGAGAAACTTAGCAAAACTATCTCCAAACAAGAAAGGCTATGAGAAGCAGAGAAATTTAGTGAAGCAAATGCTGATGTGAAAGGCTACAATAAGCCGGAGAAACTAGCAAAACTATCGCCAAACATGAAAAGCTACGAGAAGCCTGTGGCCAGGAAAACCGAAGCAGAACAGGACTGCAACAAAAGCATAAACTGCGGATGCAGCCGCACATAGGGCAACACAAAAGCGGACACAGCCGCAACAGGGATCATTCATGGAAGAAGTCCATGGAGAGCGAACTGCAAACAACAGTAATCCAAGGTGGGCTGGACTGCAAACATAATCCACAGGTCCAGGAAGCAAGGAGAAGATGCACCAAAATGCTCAGGCGAGACCGAGACAATGCTACCGCAATGCAACTGGGCTCTGCAGCCATATTACTTCAGTAGGGGGTTGTGGGCGATGTCGTCCGGGTCACCAACAACTGCAAAAACAAAGAAAAAATGCAGTAGGGCATGGGTCCTAACAAGAAGTCAGAGAAACCTGCAAAAATCTCGCTGAACATGAAAGGTTACGAGAAGCCAGAGAAACTTAACAAAGCTACACAATCGTATGAAAAAAGTTTTGGGCACCCCTGATAATTTTCATGATTTTAGTTTATAAATCATTGGTTGTTCAGATCAGCAACTTGAGTTAAATATATCATATAGCAGATGAACACAGTGATATTTGAGAAGTGAAATGAAGTTTATAGGATTTACAGAAAGTGTGCAGTAATTATTCAAACAAAATTAGGCAGGTGTATAAATTTGGGCACCCCAACAGAAAAATGACATCAATATTTAGTAGATCCTCCTTTTGTAGAAATAACAGCCGCTAAACGCTTCCTACAGCTTCCAGTCTGGATTCTGGTTGAAGGTGCTTTGGACCATTCTTCTTTAGAAACATCTCCAGTTCAGTCAGGTTTGATGGTTTCGAGCATGGACAGCCCACATTTCAGAGTTATATTCATGTCTCTGGGGATGGAGCTGGCCTCCCGACCGCTTTCCTTGCCTGCCTTCCCCCTTGCCATGGACCCCCAAACTCCCTGAACACTACTCCACCACAGAAAAGAGAATCTAGCAAACCCTCCCCCCCAACTTAGACTCAAACAACCACACACCATCATGACAGACCACACAGTAACCACCGAACATCTCTCACGAGCCAAGCGGTCCGCTCCGACGCAAACGCCACGGCTTTGGCGCAGGTCCCCCATTTCCCGCCTACCCGCGTGAAACCCGTGGCCCCATCAGCCCCCCCGACCTTCTCCCCCCTCTGCCAACCACATTCCCCACCGCCCCAACACGTCCTCCTCACACCCCGGCCGACCCCCCCTCGAAACCCCCACCCTCGCCCCACCAACATCACTTTGCCTCACCTCCGCACTTACCTCTGCCACCATCCAAACCCCACAACCATCCTTCCGTTCTCATTAGCACCGACCTCCACAGACTACAACAGACCAACTACGCGACCCACCCCCCCCACCCCCCGCACTCCCCCTCCCCCCTTTATATTTCCTCCTTACACACCCACACCCCGCAGGCCCAACAAACCACTCGGCACCACACCACACCACCCCCCTCACCTCACCCCACTCCCCCCCGCTCCCTCCTTCGCACCCCCCGCACCCCCCCCCCATCCAACCACCCTCCTGCTAACCCCACCTTACACAACCCCAGCCCCGACTCTCCCCCCCCCGCCCCCCCCCGACACCACATGCCCACACAACTGGGCCCCACCCCCCCCCCCCCCCCCCCCCCCCCCCCCCCCCCCCCCCCTGCACTGGCACACAGTCCCACAGCATGATGGAACCGCCACCAAAATTTTGAGCAAAGTGTTTGTCTTGGAATGCTGTTGTTTCTTTTCCGCTCTTGTTATGTCCAAATAACTAAATTTTGTTTCATCAATACACAGCACTTTATTCCAAAATGAAGCTGGATTGTCCAAAGTGCTGTGTCTGTAGCCCACACCCAAGTGACTCTGTTTGTGGCGTGTCTGCCAGAAAAGGCTTCTTCTGCATTACTCTCCCATACAGCCTCTCTTGTGCCAAAGTGCGCTGTTATAGTTGAACGATGAATGAAACAGTGACACCATCTGCAGCAAGATGGGTTGAGGGTCTTTGGAGGTGGTCTGTGGCTGACTATGGGGACTGTTCTCACCATTTCCTTCGCCTCTGCCTATCTGAGATTTTTCTTGGTCTGGCCACTTCGGGGAGTTCCTTAACTAGAATGTGCCTGTGGTCTTCCATTGCCTCACTATGTTCCTCACAGTGGAAAACGGACAGCTGAAATCTCTGAGAGAGCTTTTCCCTTATCCCTGAACCATGATGTGAACAAACTTTGTTTTCAGGCCATTTGAGAGTGTTTTTGAGGCTCCCATGTTTGCCACTCTTCAGAGGAAGATGCAAAGAGGAGAAAAACTTCCAATTGGCCACCTTAAACCCTTTTTTCATAGTTGGATTTCACTGTGTATGTAGATCAAGGGTCAATGAGCTTACAAAAAACAAAAATTTGTTGGTTCCACTAGTAGTGCTAAAAGGTATTCAAATGACAAGGGTGCCCCAAATTTATGCACCCTGGCCTAATTTTGTTTTGATAATTTACTGCACACTTTCTGTAAATTTACAACCTATATACTTAATTTCACTTCTCAAATATCACGGATGTTCATCTGCTATATGATATGTTGACCTGAAAATTGCCCTGAGCTGGACAAACTAATGATTTATAAAGAGCAAAATCATGAAAATTAATCAGGGGTGCCCAAACTTTTTCATACGACTGTATCTCCAAAACAAGAAAGGGCTATGAGAAGCAGAGAAATTTAGGTGTTAAAGCAAATGCTGATTTGTGAAAAGGCTACAAGAGCCGGAGAGGAAGAAAGAGAAACAGCAAAAAAAACTATCGCCAAACATGAAAAGCTACGAGAAGGCCTGTGGCAGGAGAAAAAAACCGAAAGCAGAACAGGACCGCAACAAAAGCATTAAATTGCGGATGCAGCCGCACAATGGGCAAAACCAAAAGCGGACACAGCCGCAACAGGGATCATTCATGGAAGAAAGTCCATGGAGAGCGAACTGCAAAAACACAGTAAATCCAGGGGGCTGGACGGGCCAAACATAATCCACAGGTTCAGGAAGCAAGGAGAAGATGCACCAAAATGCTCAGGCGAGACCGAGGACAATGCTACCGCAATGCATCTGGGATCTGCAGCCATCTTACTTCAGTAAGGGGGTTGGTGGGCGATGTAATCCGGGGGTTCACCAACAACTGCAAAAACAAAGAAAAAATGCGATAGTAGGGCATGGGTCCTAACAGTGCACCCAAGTAGTACATTTTAATTTGCATCAATATCTGACACAAAGTTTCTTCTTTTGCGTTTTTTGAAACCATTTCCTGTTTTTTTATTAAACCATTTGCCCCCTCTTGGTTTTATCAGTCATCCTTTCTGCAAAACATATTACTTTTGGCGTATAGTACGGGACTGTGGGTAGCCTAGCGGTTAAAGGTACTGGACTATGGACCAGAAGGTCCAGGGTTTTCAAATCCCCACCGCTGCCACTGCTGGGCCCTTGAGAAGGCCTTTAATCCACAATTGCTTGGATTGTAAGACTGTATTTCAATTGTTAAGTCGCTCTGGATTTAAGGGCGTCTGCTAAATGCTGTAAATGTAAAGGTAAAATGTAGTTATATTTTTCAGAAACAGAAGGGCAAGTTGAAGAAGGTCCACGCCTTAAGCATTTTTCTCAGAAAAAAAGCAAAAAAACAACAATGTGTAAACATTCATGAATGATCATTAAATGCTAGAGGACTGCGATGGACGTGGCATTCATCTAAGCCCACCACCCCCCCCCACCCCCCCCCCCCACCACCACCCTGCGATGCGACCCCACACCGCACACCCCCGCACAAACACCTCCCCACCACCATGCAACCCTTCCCACGTGCCCCACCTACTCCCCCCCCTCCCCCCCCCACACCCCCACCCCGATCACGCCCATGTTCCCCCCCCCCCCCACCCCCCACCCACCCCCAACACCCCGACCCCCCACCATCACCGCCCCACCGAACCCCACCCACACAACCCGACTACACCCACCCATCCCCCACTCCCACACCCCACACCCCACCCCCTACCCAGCGCCGACTCACACCCAGACACCCCCACCCCGCAACGCCTGCAACCACCCATCCCTTCCGGGCCCCCCGGCACCCAGCCCCCACGCTGCGGCCCCCCCACCCCCCCCCACCCGCACCCCCCCCCGCCCCCCACCCTGGAGATTCATGCCCCCCCACCACACACCCCACCCCCTTTCTGCACACCCCCCACCCCCCCCACCCACTACCACCCGGCCAGCCCCCTGAACATCCCCAGCAGGCGCCCCGACGAACTAACAACGCGGGACCCACGAAAACGCGACGGCCGTCCGACGCGACCGCCCACTCCCACACACCCCCCCACACACACGCCCCCGCCCCCCCCCCCATCACCCCCCCCTTCCCCCCCCCTTACCACAACCCCAGCATAATCAACACAATACACCACGAACCCCAACCCCCCAACACCAGTTACTTCGTCCTTGTTTTTTCACCACCACCACTTCTCCCCCAAGTGGACAGCTACGGGAAACCAGCGGTCCTTCTTCCCTTTCCCCCTTTCCGCCGAATTTACGCTCGGTTCCCCTCGCACTCAAACCCTGGGTACTCTGAATGGATAGTAGTCTATCAAGGGGATCCCCCCACCGCTTCCAATCGCACCAGCTGAATTGATATTTAAACCCAGTTCAGGGTTTGTTTTGCCGCCAACCACCGCGTTTCAGACACCCCCGCCCCCGCGCCCCCCCACCCCATGTTACTGCTGAGCCACATGAGCTGTTGCGTTTGAGACAGTCGAGTTAAGTTAATAAATAAAAAAATAATCAGCATCTCAAAAACACATTACAAAATCAGCAAGCAGATAAAGGTATTAATATATTTCTATTCTGCCTTCTCTGCAGTTTTGAAAACATTATGGTTTTGGATGTGTGGCAGAAATCTGTGATCATCGCTGCCTTTTCAAACTTTATTTAAAAAGAAATTTGAGTTCAATTGTCCTTAAAATATCCCATTGATCTGAAGGTCCTGAGAGTGTGACCCCGACTCTGGATAGTCAATCCCCAGGACTGAACCCTGCCATGAGACTATGGGCAATGTTGCAGGAGATGAGAGAAATCACCCTCCCAAGTGGGATGGACATCGTCCCATCTAAAACAGGCCCAGGCTTACCTCAAAGTTTGTCCAATTATTACTATATAAAGCCCACATTGTGATTTTAGGACCATTGGACAACCAGCAGTTCAGGTGACCATAAAACCTTCTGTAGGCTTGGTCACCTTGCCACATTGGGATGGGTCCAGAGCACACCACTACATTGGACATTGCCTTCGCAACTCTAACCACCTCTACAAAATTAGCCTTAGTTTACCTCTGACTGGAGGAGGGCATAGATCATTAGTCCAATACATGAATGACTATATCTAGAGAATTATTGACTATTGAGCTCCCTAAGGGCTTGATACAATGTCTGGCACTCTGGCTCCTGTGATATACAGTTGTCTTGCAAAAGTATTCGGTCCCCTGGATTTCAACATTTTGCCCACATTTCAGGCACTTTAAACATAAAATATATGAAATTGTAATTTTTTTGTGAAGAATCAACAACAAGTGGGACACAATCATGAAGTAGAACGAAATTTTTTGGATATTTTAAACTTTTTTTAGAAATAAAAAACTGAAAAGTGGGGCGTGCAAAATTATTCGGCCCTCTTGCGTTAATACTTTGTAGCACCACCTTCTGCTGCTATTACAGCTGCAAGTCGCTTGGGGTATGTCGCTATCAGTTTTGCACATCGAGAGGATGAAATTTTTGCCCATTCTTTCTTGCAAAACAGCTCGATCTCAGTGAGGTTGTATGGAGAGCATTTGTGAACAGCAGTTTTCAGCTCTTTCCACAGATTCTCGATTGGATTCAGGTCTGGACTTTGACTTGGCCATTCTAACACCTGGATACGTTTATTTGTGAACCATTCCATTGTAGATTTTGCTTTATGTTTTGGATCATTGTCTTGTTGGAAGATAAATCTCCATCCCAGTCTCAGGTCTTTTGCAGACTCCAACAAGTTTTCTTCCAGAATGGTCCTGTATTTGGCTCCATCCATCTTCCCATCAATTTTAACCATCTTCCCTGTCCCTGCTGAAGAAAAGCAGGCCCAAACCCGATGCTTGCCCCCCCACCATGTTTGACATTTGGGGATGGTGTGTCAGGGGGTGATGAGCTGTGTGTTGCTTTATGCCAAACATAACATTTTGCATTGTGGCCAAAAAGTTCGATTTGTTGGTTCATCTGACCAGAGCCACCTTCTTCCAATGTTTGGTTGTTGTCTCTCCGGGTGGATTGTGGCAAATTTTAAATGAGACTTTTTATGGATATCTTTGAAAAATGGCTTTCTTCTTGCCACTCTTCCATAAAGGACAGATTTGTGCAGTGTACGACTGATTGTTGTCCTATGGACAGAGTCTCCCACCTCAGCTGTAGATCCCTGCAGTTCATCCAGAGTGATCACGGGCCTCTTGGTTGCATCTCTAATCAGTCTTCTCCTTGTTTGAGCTGAAAGTTTAGAGGGACGACCGGGTCTTGGTAGATTTGCAGTGGTCTGATACTCCTTCCATTTCAATTTGATTGCTTGCACAGTGCTCTTTAAGATGTTTAAAGCTTGGGAACTCTTTTTGTATCCGAATCCGGCTTTAAACTTCTCCACAACAGTATCTCAGACCTGCCTGGTGTGTTCCTTGGTCTTCATGATGCTCTCTGCGCTTTAAACAGAACTCTGAGTCTATCACAGAGCATGTGCATTTATACGGAGACTTGATTACACACAGGTGGATTCTATTTATCATCATCAGTCATTTAGGTCAACATTGGATCATTCAGAGAACCTCACTGAACTTCTGGAGTGAGTTTGCTGCACTGAAAGTAAAGGGGCCGAATAATTTTTCACACCCCACTTTTCAGTTTTTTATTTCTAAAAACATTTAAAATATCCAATAAATTTCATTCCACTTCACGATTGTGTCCCACTTGTTGTTGATTCTTCACAAAAAAAATTACAATTTCAAATCTTTATGTTTGAAGCCTGAAATGTGGCAAAAGGTTGAAAAGTTCAATGGGGCCGAATACTTTTGTAAGGCACTGTATGTAACCCTAGCTGCTGGTGTCCCTAAAGGTGTAGCTAATTTCACGTGAACAGGTAAAGAGTGGCTCTCTGGTGGGCTAGACTTAAAACTACATCGCCAAAATGTCACCCACTTGCCCTGCTGTGAGGGCGCTGGAAGAGCAGGGGCACTAATTATTGTGAGGATCTGCAACCCAGACTCAGTCGCATTGATTCCACGCTGTTTGTAGCTGTTAGCAGTTTATTACTTTTGAACTGTTTTAATTTAATACTGGCATGTGATTGCAGTAATTATCCATTAGCTAACTACCAGAATTAGCATCTTTTCGGCTTCATCTTTTGCTGTAGTGTGTTTTTATAACTTTTAACAGCCTTTTACCATCTTTTTTATGAGACTTAGTTTTTGTGACATTTTGTATTAACTTTCCATTAACACTTTAATCAAGAATTGCATTGGACAATTGGCTGCAGCTTAATATTGGCTAAACCATATCTTCAATAAGCACCCCACAACACCACTCAAAGCTAAGTACTTTTAATTTATTATTTAATTAATTGTATTAACATGGCTTCTGTGAAAGTGTGGCATGTTCAGCTATTCTTCCTCCATCATTATATTAAATTTAATTTGTGATAGGTGTAGGTTTATGGCTAGTCTGACGGAGAAGATTGTAGAAGGGCACATCCAGACATTAAAGAAAGCTAGCTCAGCTTCTAGCCTAGCAGATCCGGATGCCACAGGTGTAGTTACTGCCCCCACTCCGGCAGCGCCCTCGCAGGAGGGCAAGTGGGTGATGGTTCAGTGATGTAGTCGTAAGGCTAGCCCACCAGAGCACCACTCTAACTGTTCACGTGTCCAACAGGTTTACCCTCCTCAGTGATGCACCCATTGAGCAGCCTGTTGAAAGAGCTCTGGTCATAGGTGACTCTATTTTACGACACGTGAAACTAGCTACCCCTTTAGGAACACCAGCAGCTAGAGTTACATGTACCCCAGGAGCCAGAGTGCCGGACATTGTAAAGAGCCTTAGTGACCTCGAGTGCCATAGATTATCTAGGATAATCATTCATGTAGGGGATAATGATATTTGCCTTCGCCAGCCAGAGGTAACTAAGGCTAATTTTGTAAAGGTGGTTAGAGTTGTGAAGGCGATGTCCAATGCAGTGGTGTGCTCTGGCCCCATCCCAATGTGGCGAGGTGACCAAGCCTACAGAAGGCTATGGCCACTGAACTGCTGGCTGTCCAAGTGGTCCTCAAAAAACACAACGTGGGCTTTATAGATAATTGGTTGAGATGCCTTTCCTGGTCTCCTTATACATATGCATGAGGGCACAACAGAGATAGCATTTCCTGGGGAAACTGAAACATACTCAACTCCCTCAAAGATTCCAGGTTAATCTCTACCACTGCACCATCGAGAGCATCCTCTCCCACTTCATGATTGTGTGATATTTTAGCTGCACAGTCTTGCAGAGAAAGTATCTGCATCGCATGTTCAGGGCAGCTGAACGAATCATTCTGACTGACCTCCACAACCTGGACAGTGTCTATGCCAGGCAGTTAAAGAAGAAGGCTGACATTTTCAGCAACGACACAACACAGCATGGGCACTGCCTGTTCTACTTATTACCACAGTGTTGGTTTTCTTTCTTTTTTTCTTATATATTTAATGCCATTTCATTCACCCAAAATCTTAGATTTACATCACATACACTGACTCTTGTTTCCACCTTTTTTGTTTTTCATGTGTTTTCTTGTAAATTTTCTATTTTCAAAGCAAACTGATTTGAGTTCGTTTCATTACACTTTGACATCTAACTTGGTCTACCAGGTAGCCCAAAAATAATAAAATTTAATTTCATATTTAAAAGAAAACTCTTACAATACCATTTTTCTATGGTTAAACTGTTCTTGGCCTTGAACACTGTTATGCTTACAACCAGTGAGGGCATGCAAAGGATAAGCACACTGCAAAGACATTACATTTCCTTCTTTTCACCTAATAGCAATATGAAACATGTTCTGATGAATAGAACTGCATACAGAACTGCATGTTTACATATATAGATGGATACATAGATATGTAAACACAAATACATACAGTAATTACTGTATGCAGTTCTATTCATCAGAATACACAGTGGGGCAAAAATGTATTTAATCAGCCACTTAGAAAGATGAGAGAGGTCTGTAATGTTCATCATAGGTACACTTCAACTATGACTAAATAATTTTTTGCCCCACTATATACATATATATATATCTCATTGTTTTTACTAGAATACAGTCAGTAAGTATATATAGTGGGGCAAAAAAGTATTTAGTCAGCCACTGATTATGCAAGATCTCCTACTTAGAAAAATGAGAGAGGTCTGTAATTTTCATCATACGTACACACTATGAGAAGCAAAATGAGAAAAAAAAATCCAGGAAATCACATTGTAGGATTTTTAAAGAATTTAATTGTAAATTATGGTGGAAAATAAGTACTTTGTCAATAACAAAAGTTCCATCTTCAATGCTCTCACTGATGGAAGGAAGTTTTGGCTTAAAATCTCACTATACATCCCTCTGTGTAATTCTAGGATTTTTGCTCACCATTATCACAATCATTTTGACCCCACGGGATGAGATCTAGAGTCCTAGATCAAGGGAGATTATCAATGGTCTTGTATGTCTTTCAATTGCTCCAACAGTTGATTTATTCACACCAACCTGCTTGCCTATTGTAGATTCACTCTTCCCAGCCTGGTGCAGGTCTACAATTTTCTTCCTGGTGTCCATCAACGGCTCTTTGATCTTGGCCATGGTTGAGTTTGGAGTTTGACTGTTTGAGGCTGTGGACAGGTGTATTTTATACAGATAATGAGGTCAAACAGGTGCCATTAATACAGGTAACGAGTGGAGGACAGAAGGGCTTCTTAAGGAAGAAGTTACAGGTCTGTGAGAGCCAGAAATTGCTTGTTTGTGGGTGACCAAATACTTATTTTCCACCATAATTTGAAATTAAATTCTTTAAAAATTGTACAATATGATTTCCTGGATTTTTTTTCTCATTTTGCCTCTCATAGTGTGTACGTATGATGAAAATTACAGAACTCTCTCATTTTTGTCACGCCCACCACAATTTTTCTAAGTAGGAGATCTTGCATAATCAGTGGCTGACGAAATACTTTTTTGCCCCACTATATATATTTACTGACTGTATTCTCATTTTGGCATTTCCTTCTCCCCAGTCTTCCTCCAGACTCTGGCACCTTGATTTCCGAATGACATGCAAAATATGCTTTCATCCGAAAAAAGTACTTTGGACCACTGAGCAACAGTCCAGTGCTACTTCTCTGTAGCCCAGGTCAGGCGCTTCTGCCGCCGTTTCTGGTTCAAAAGTGGCTTGACCTGGGGAATGCGGCACCTGTAGCCCATTTCCTGCACACGCCTGTGCACGGTGGCTCTGGAATCGGCCCTTCTCCACAATCCTCCTCAGGGTCCGGTCACCTCTTCTCGTTGTGCAGCGTTTTCTGCCACACTTTTTCCTTCCCACAGACTTCCCACTGAGGTGCCTTGACATCAAGCACTCTGGGAACAGCCTATTCATTCAGAAATTTTCTTTCTGTGTCCTTACCCTCTTGCTTGAGGGTGTCAATGATGGCCTTCTGGACAGCAATCATGTCGGCAGTCTTAACCATGATTGCGGTTTTGAGTAAATGAACCAGGCTGGGAGGTTTTCAAAAGCCGTCAGGAATCTTTTGCAGGTGTTTTAGAGTTAATTCGTTGATTCAGATGATTAGGTTCATAGCTTGTTTAGAGAAACCTTTTTCCGTGATATGCTAATGTAGCAACTAAGACTACACCGTTAATTGGGATTAATTTTTTGAATTAAACTTATTAATTAAAAATATATGTAATTAATTAAGAAATAATACTAGGCACCACCAAATCGATTATTAAAAATATAAATGATTCACTGGGGCCGATCTGGAAAACCAGGAAAAAGAAAAAACAACACTTGATCAGTCTTATATCTGAATAGTGAATTCAAAGTATTTTTCGACCTTTGAATGAATGACTCTCACACCAGGTGGCAAATTCAAAAGGTGTTTTATAAAACAGTTTATTAACTACAAAACAAGGCAAATACCAACAGATTTCTAAGGTAATAATGAGTGTATCACAGAGTTAAAATCATAAAATGACGATGAACATGTATATATCACAGTATGGAGAACAGGGAATAATGGCAAGCGTACACCTTACAGTAATAAAATCGGAAACCAAGATGACTCTATGTAACTTATCGGTAGCGCAATAATTACTAACGTTGCAATGCTACTGGTAACCTTAATCACGTTGAGTGTGGATAGTATGTTAAGTTACTTAGGCGTGAATAAGTGTATGTTGAAGCGTGGTTTGAAGATTTAACAAATTAAGACCCGAGCATCAGGGAACCCAGAAAAGCCATAAATGGTACTCGCCTGGAAGGTCACTCGAGTGGTTCGGGGCATTCCACCCTGGCCCAGCCATCCAAAGGCACGATATTGGGGAGCTTTAGCATCCGTCTGGCACACCGTAACTCTGACCAGGCTTCTTCAGCGGCTTAGCTCTTTGGGTTCTTGCCGATGGTTTGACCACGTTGACTTGGTGACTTAAAATGGCGTTCTTCCCGATTTAGGCTGAGGGCTTCACGCGTACTCGGCGTCTCGCATGCGTACAACTCAGGATTTATCTTGGCCACAGATAAAGGTGGAGTTGCCGCATTTCTAACACCACGAGCTTCAACAAAAAACTTGAAAAACTTGGATGGTACAAAAAAATGGTCGAGCTTAGAGTCTGGTTGGTCTTTTAACTATCTTCTAGTTCAGCGATACCGAAGTACTTAAGACTGCTGTATACAGGAAACTTTAAAGTTGGGTAAAATGAATAATCAAAAACGTTACAAAAAGGAAAAACATAAAGACAAAAGAAAGACATAAAGACAAGACTTGAAACTTGAAGCTAGCTTACTACGTGCTCGTCCTGCGTTGCTTTTTAAATGTTCCAGCTCGGGGGGGCGGCTGGAGGCGGGACATAAGGAGTTGCCCTTACTTAGCCAATGAGAAGCTGACTAACCTCAGTAAAGCTCTCCCTATCAGCGGTTACGCCTTATTTCACCATAAGCCACACAGACTCTAACTTGGATTTCAATAATATTCCTACGTATCTAAAAGAGATTGAAAAAAGTATCACACATAACCCAAAAAATCCTCAAAATGTTACAAGTTTTAGATGCAGACTTCGTTGTAAGGTTCAGATGATTTCAAAATCACCTTTTAATGTTAACTTAGAACTCGTTAAAAGCATTCTAAACTACAACAGCGCAGGCATTTAACTATACTTTTAACTAAACAATACTATGATTAATACAAGCTGTATAGAGGTACAATGGCTGTACAAAATGGTATACATTGTAATAACTCCATGTTTGTTGCCACAAATTATTTAAAACCCAATCGATCAAAAAACATAGGCAAAAGCTGTGTTTATTCTATATATCATACTAAACCAGATCACTAATATCAAAAAACAAAAAGATAATTAATACTAAAACATTATCAAGTAGATATGACGATACATAAATTCAATAACATACATATGATCTATAACGGTTGTGTGGATATAAAGAATATATCCTTGATCCACTCTTTTGTATGAATCATTTAAATGTATATAGCGTGTTTGGACTTTTCAGGATCCAAAAGATGATTTTGTTACATATGAATTAAAAGGGTTTCGATGAAGATAAACTGTTCTCATCAGGAGTTTAATACAATTATTAAAGTTTGTCTCTTTAGAACGAAAGCTGAGTCCTTGGTTTTTTTAAAAGAGGGAAGGCGATAGTTTCTTGAACGTTTCTTGATGTCCGTAAATCTCCAGGGGTGTCTTTCTGGCGCCAGGCTTGGGTGATAAGGTTTGCAAGAAGAGGCTGGTGATGACAGATTTCAACTATGGGGGAAAAGAAAGTCGTTACTTTTTTGCAAAAGGTCAGAAGAAAGAAAATTGAGAAAGCTTGGTGGCCTGGGACCGTTTTGAAACGCCCCCCTTTTAAGAATAGCCACATGGACTTAGTTTATATTGGAGATGTCAAAGATTGTACGTCGGTTTTTTGCGAAAGATTTAACTGTTTGATGGAGTCAAACGGTGGGGGGTTCAGATCCTGTCCAGATGTAGGGCCTTCTTGCATTCCAAGATGTGTGTAAAGTTTATGACTTGGGGAAGAAGGTAGGGAAGAAGAGAAAGAGAGAGAGGGGGGGGGTACGGCTATTCACGCTACTAATTTTGTGAGATTTTTTTTGGGTTTTTCCATGAGCTGTATGCCAAAATCATCAGTATTAAAACAATAAAAGACCTTGAAATATTCAGTTGGTGTGCAATGAATCTAAAATATAGGAAAGTTTAATTTTTATCATTACATTACGGAAAAGAATTAACTGTATCACAATATGCTAATTTTTTGAGAAGGACCAGTATATATTCCTCATTGTTTTTATTAGAATACAGTCAGTAAATATATAATCCGTATTAACAACTAGGAAAGAAACCTAATAAGAACCCCAGAAAACAGCTTATATAGGCTATAGTGGCAAGTATTTAGTGCAATCTCCCCTTACACTTGAACAATACCAAAATCTTTCAGCTTCGTCGGGATGCCAAGTTCACCCTTCTGCAGTCGGGAGAAGCTTGATCAGGAATGGTCTTTTTGGAAAAGCAGCCAAGAAACCACATTTTCAGAAGGGTAATAATGTGACAAGCCTAAGATATGCTCACAAAGATTGGAATGAAGATGAGTGGAAAAGAGTATTATAGAGTGGCGTTTGAAAATTTTGTAATCCAGTCATCGACAATATGTCATATATGGTCATTATACCATTGCTAAAACAACAATTCTTATGGTGGCCTAAGACTTTTGTACAGTACTGTATATAAATCACAACTTGTATTACAAACTAGTGTAGCTATTTGCATTGCTTGACTGAGTGTGCTAATTGCACGTTATTTTCCAATTGGGTTTTTTTTTTCAGCTGCTCAACTGTTGTTATACATGTTTACTCTCAGACAAGTGCCCTTAATTGTCTGGTGAAGCCAGATAGTTTCTTACTTGTTTTGGAATATATCTTCAAATATTTTTAGCAATTTAGTTGTTAGAAAGCTGTCTAAATGCATCAAAGGTGATGAATAGTTAGCAGCTGTTCTTCACCTTTACAGACAGTCATTAATCTTGTGCAAGAGACAAAAAGCTTTGTATAGTGAACAAAGCTCTAGCTCGCCATTACTCATTCCAGGCCCTCTCTGTCATGGCTTGATGGTAATACGTCTTTCTTTCCTCTAGGGAAGCCATTGAAGCTTCTATTTGCAGAACAAAAAGTTAAGAGACAAATATCCAAAGTCATTACCTGTAACAACAGTTTAGCTGGTGTGAATGGAGTGAGATAGACCGAACTCTCTATCATACTAATTGTTGAAGGGAATGGCAGAGGGAACAGAGGGATGAGCCTCAGGTGGTCATGCCAACTTAATATCCACTAGCTTAGATTTATTGTCAGATAATCACCATCATAATCCTCTTATGAAATATGGGATTACGTTTGCCACCTGCTCTTGCACTTCAGAATCAGTGGTGTCAAATTGCCTGACATGCCTCTTGTAGTGGAGGCAAGCTGCTTGTTGAAATTTCCAAAAATTATCAAATTTGCAAAAATGTGCATCCAATGTATATCAAATAATTTCATGAGGTTGATTGAAAAAAGAGAATAATTAATAATTAAATAATTAAACACAGTCTTGTTTAATATTCATAACAGTACTTGTTCATCACAACCTTGTATCTCAATTTTGTATTATACAAGTAGGCTTGAATAGGCTTGAAGTAATACTGTGACATTATATGACTTTCAGATTACTATTATTTAAATGTCCAGACTGAATAAAAATATTCATCTGACTTTATTAGGTGCAACAAGGTGTCCTTTTTGATGAAAGTGACTTTGGAATTATGATACCCCTTAGAGGGGCTTGTTGACTGTTTGTTTATTTGATGTGTTTGATGGTTTAGCCTGAAAAAAAAAAGTGATTAAGAAAGTCATCTTACCTGGTAAACAAATTAATTAAATTGAGTCAATTCAATGTTCACTTGAATTATACACTGGGTAATTCTAATGTTAAGACTGACACAATAAACAGGTATGGTAATTAATGGAAAGCAAGCTTGGAATTTAATGTGTGAATGCATATCGGCATATTTTCCAGGAACATACCAAAATGCTCTGCTGAGTGACTTTAGTCCAAAAGCAATCTACTCCGAGTCTAATAGCATGGACATCCTCAGTTTTGAGATAAAGTCTTATTACAGTAAATCATCTATTCATTTGTTTACCTATTACAATAAATGCCCAGTTCCCTGTCTCTAATGTATTTATCTGGATGATAGGTGTAGTTAGTTTGGTATCTCTTGTTAACATATAACTATTGTTGCAATTTGCAGGCATAAATTGGGTAGAAAAGTCATGAAATTGGAGATGGAGATGTATATTCTGCTTCATCCAATAAAATCCATCTCAGTAATAATGAGTTGTACTAGTCAGTATTGTTGTGGGGACCCTTATGTTGAGAACAATATAACTGTTGTTGCAATTTGCAGGCATAAATTGGGTAGAAAAGTCATGAAATTGTAGGTAGATAATATATTTTTTTCTTATCCACAAGTTATCTCTGTTAATGTAAAACTGGATATTGAACTCATGGAGATGTATATTCTGCTTCATCCAAAAAAATCCATCTCAGTAATAATGAGTTGTACTAGTCAGTATCGTTGTGGGGACCCTTATGTTGAGAATTCAAAGAGACCCCATAGTCTCACCAGATAAACTCCCGAACTGAGTAAAGCACTTTCTCCAGTTTTGTTCTATAAACATTTTATTGCATTTGTGAGCTATTGCATATCTTAGGCTTTTCACCCTGTTACCCCTCCGAAAAAGTGATTTCTTTGCTGTTTCCAAAAAGACCATTCCTTATCAAGCTTCTTCGGACTTTAGAAGTGTTTAACTTGTCATTCTGGTGAAATGCCAGATTCTACTATTCCTCAATTGTAAGGGGAGGTCAACATTAAATAACTAACTGTACCATATAAAAGCTGTTTTTACCCCCTTTATTTCTCTTGATTTCCTAAAATCAAATGTAATTCAAATATGTAAAGCAAAGATAATTTAATGTTTACATGTTCTAATTGGAAATGTCACACATCAAAGCTAATCAGTTTTGCTAATCATTTTTCTAAAATTTAGATGTACCAGGGAAGAACAAAAATAAATTACATTTTTTATGATGTCTGATACAGATTCTTGGTCAGACTTCTGGGACTAGGAAGGAATATCTGATAGGAACCCAGAATGGATATAATATTAGAAAGTGAACATCACCATGCTTATCAGCTCGTGGCCATCACTGATTAACTTCTTATTTCTCACTATTTACTACCAACTGTGTTTTTGTTGAGGGGAATTCCAGCTTCGGTTGAGAATTAATGACTTCCATGAGTTTTACTGCACTGCTGCCACTATGAATGCAAGGTAAGAATCACACTGGTGTGTCATCACAAAAATAACAGCACCCTGACAAAAACCTTAGCAACTCATATACTGCTGAAGACTGGTAGCTCAAGTCAAAAGCAGACCAAAAATCACAATACATACATTGTGGGCCAAAATTCTGAGACCACTAGTTGCAATATGATGTAGCAGAGAAACAATTTAGAAGAACCAGATTATTTCTTTGGATTACTCAACCTAGACCACCACTACATTTACTATATTCCCATGACTCAGCATTTAGCATGTACATGTGTACATGTATAAACGCACAACGGGGCTATTCACCATACGCTTACAGCACGCCTCCGCTATGTCAACAGCATACAGATCTGCGCATGCGCAAAGCGCAGGAGCCTGAGCGGAGCTTCCGCAAGCACGTACCACAAAAAGCTCAACAATTAGTGCCCGTTGAGGTGTGGCACAGACACGGGGAATGAAGAGGGCGAGGTTAAGGAGCTCTGCGTCCTCTTCAAAACGCGAATGGGGGGTGCGAAAGGGAAAGGTGCTGCTGACGCAATGGCGCGACACAAATTGTGAGCCCAAAGGTGTGGTTAAATAAGCTCAACAACACGTGTCGCCACTTACACGGTAAATGCCTGGTACGGCTGACGCACGCGCGATCGCACTGGAGGTGATCACACCGCCATGTGGGGTCAACACTGGCCTCTAGCGGCCAAAACGTGACCCCTAATAGCAGGTAGTAATAATAATATTAATACATTCGGGTTGGTGTGTTGGACTGTCTATTAAGAATATTTTAAGTTATCAAGAATTAAATTTTTTGGGCCTGCTAGAGGGCATTTCTGCAGTGAGAAGTTAATGCTTTAATGAGTATATATGTTACTTAGTGTATGTCCTGTTGTTCTTGTGACATAGCCAGGTAACTGTTTCATGATTTATTTTGTCTCATTTGTTAAAGTTGCTTTTCATTGCACTGATACTAGTGGGGGGGTATTTAAGAAATCAGGTTTATCAAACTCTGAGTTCAAACCTGAACTATGGGTTGACTCTAAACTTTGAACTGTCAAGCTCAGTTTTCAGTTTCAGAACAGGTGATAACATTTAGTTCAGTCGTCTCCGAGTTACTTTAACCCTGAGTAATGTGCATGCATGAGGAGATACAAAGCCCTCGTCAATGGAACGCAGATAACACTTATCAGCACGGCAACGAGAGAAAAAAAAAAACAGGGTCGATCCTTGCACTTCCACCCAGTGGAATTAGAAATAGGTGCATTTACATAGTATGAGAATATATTTAGGAAAAAAAATAATATTGTAGCAGCAGCAAAAGAACATGAGCTGGCATGGCAAAAAATTGTTGACCGAGTCAATATAGTGAGTAATGACTGTGTAATATCATTACATGCAATCGTGATGTTGTTTAGCCTACCCTATTTAATTAAATAACATGTAGTGGTTATGTCATATATTTAAGTAGCTAGTGAAATTTCCTAAGAGAGAGAAAAAAAGTAAACTGTTTAGCTATTCCAACACTGACAGCATTTCATATTGTCTATTTGAAAGTAATACCTACATGCCTTTATACTTACAAGTCTCCAAATTTGTTCAATGTTGGATGTGTTCAAATTTGACCTCCATTATAGCCAATAGAAAAAGCATGAGGGCAAAAAACACTGGGGGTCCAAAACCACCACTCACAGAAGCTAAAGAGATGGCCCTCATTCAAAACACTGGGTGACCTGTTGCTGAAGGCATCCCTGTAGGAATCCCATCTGACCCCCAGGACACAGCGGCCTACATAACAGGGTAGTCATTCAAATTAAGGATATAAACTTATGTACATTCATCAATTTGCCACTGTGGGATGCCCACCCATCCATTACTAGACACAACTTAGCACACAGATTTTCTTGTAGCAGTACAATTCTTTGTAATTGACTGCTGTTACTTTTCCAGATTCATCATATTTCATGCTGACTCACATGTTTGAAAAACAGTGATGTGGCCTGCACACTATTGTAGAAACAAAAGTCCAATTAATTAAAATGCGGTGCGCCTAATGTATGAATTAATTCTGGTTACGCTTTCTGACCTAGAACCGATCGTAGATGTACACGGCGCTCATAAATCTGTCAAAATGTTTTAGCATGGCCTTGATAAGTTATGAAGCTTACGACCACCGTAGTGCGCAGCATCGCGGAGTAATACGATCTGTGCTTCAGTATTAGGTTATGTGCATTCATTCATTTATTTTCAAAGCGGATTTCAAACTCAACGCTATCAGTCACGCAGTACAACATGGACATAGAACAGTGCGAGAGATTCAACATTAACGAATCAATGGTATCGGAATGGAGGAAGGCACCAGGTAAATCAAAGACCAACTGAATTTTCCGACGGATTAAGAGTTTGTTTTCATTCATGCGCCTTATATAACCCGTTGCGCTTCATGTATGAAATAGACCCTTTAGAAGTCGATCACTGTACACTCCTATACCCGCTTTTAGCCCTAAAAAACGGTGTATATATATATATATAATATAGATATATATATATATATATATGTAACACATTACATATATTATATGATATATATATATATATATATATATATATCTATATACACGTGTATATATATATATATATATATATTATATTAAATATATATATATATATATATATATATACACACACAACACACACACACACACACACACACACACACAGTGGTTGTCACGCCCGCTACCTGCGCCGCTCCACCCGCTCGCTCTCTCCCTCTTTCGTCAGCTCCCTCTACTAATGACCACACCTGCCGAACCCCGTCCCTATATTAACCTCCATCTCTCTCCTCAGTTTCCCAGCTACAACACAACTTGGTTTCTACACCTATTACCTAGCTCCTAATCTAGCGTATCCAAAGTTTTTTTCGACAATAAGCCTCGTCTTTGTACTCCCTGTCTGCGTTTTTGTCTCCACCAACCAACCTCCTCTCGGCGTCACAGATGTGTACGCCACACTGGAGACAGCGGCTGTGGTGCCGGTTCCGTCCCATCCCAGCGGAGCAGCTCGCCGAACTCCGCGCCTCAACTCCAGGAGGTGGCCCAAGCAGTTTCGCTCCTCGCGGACAATCCAACAACGCAACGTTCGCTTGCTCCTCGTTCCCTCCGTCCACGAACTTACCCAGCGTGTGTCTCAGCTAACGCCTTCCCCCGCCGCTGTGGTGTCTCCTGATTCGGTTCCGCTACCTCCCAGCCCCCCGCGGCCTTCTCGCTCAGCCTACGGATCTCTCTACCGGAGAAATATGACGGCAATCCGGAACGCTGCGAAGGCTTCCTTCTCCAGTGCGACCTGTTCTTTACCCACTCACCGCCAGAGACCGACGCAGCTCGCATCGCCCTGGTAGTCTCCCTCCTTTCCGGCCCAGCGTTGGATTGGGCCACAGCCGTCTGGACACAGCAAGGCGATGAGTCTAGGGTATACAGCCGCTTCTTGACAGCGTTTCGTGCCGTGTTCCAACACCCTCGTGAGGGGTGGTCTGCAGGCGATATGCTGCTCACTCTACGGCAGGGCGGCCGCTCTGCTGCCGAGTATGCTCTGCAATTCCGAACCCTGGCTGCTCAGAGCAGATGGAACACACCTGCCCTTCTCTCCGCATTCCACCAGGGCTTACGCCCCGACCTCAGGAGAGAACTGGCCGGGCGGGACCTCAACCTTTCCCTGGAGGAACTCATTACGCTTACCATCCGCCTTGATCAGCTCATCGTCCCTCGCTCGTCCTCCACTCCGCGGCCCGCTCCTCTTCCATCTCTCCGCGACTCCTTGCCTCCTCCCGAGCCCATGGAACTAGCTCGCGCCCGTCTGTCCTCCGAGGAGCGCCGCCGCCGCTTCGAGCAAGGCTTGTGTTGCTACTGCGGCTCAGACCGCCACCTACGCCCCGCCTGCGACCTCGCTCCGTCGCTTGGACCGGACGGCACGCGTGCCAGGGATCCGTTTCCTCATTTACTCTGCCAGTGCTTTTGCGACTCGCTCACGCTGATGTACCCCTCACAGCACTGATTGACTCCGGCGCCCAGGGAAACTTCATCGCGGACCGCCTCGTCAGTGATTGGAAGATACCCTGCACTCCACTCGCCAGCGCTCACCGCATCACTGCGGCCGACGGCCGGCCTCTCGGCTCAGGGTTCCTCACCCGCATCACCACTCCTCTCTGCCTACTCACCAGCGCCATCCACCAGGAGACTCTCTCTCTGCTGCCGGTATCCTCCCTGACATACCCCGTCATCCTGGGGCTTCCCTGGCTCCGCCGCCATGACCCGCTCATCTCCTGGTCCGCCCGCGAGGTCGTCCGCTGGTCACCACAATGCCAGGAACACTGCCTACTCAGACCAGCCTTGCAGGTCAACTCGCTCCCGCTTCCCGAGCCTTCGTCTCTTCCTCGCAACGTCCCTGACCACTACAGAACCCTGGCGTCCTTCTCGGAACGGCTCCGCCACCTCCACTTCCTCCCACACCGCACCTATGACTGGTGCATCGCCCTCCTTCCGGATACCCCCCTACCCAAAGCTCGCCTGTAATCCTCTGTCGTCGGCCCGACGAAAAGGCTATGTCAGATTACCTCGCGGAGTACCCTGGAACTCGTCTTTATCCGTCCCTCCCCTTTTCGCCCGTCTCGGCAGGCTTCTTCTTGTGCCCAAGCGCGCGGGGACCATGCCATGCATCGACTACTGGAACTGAATCGCATCATCACCCGAGTATGCGTACCCGCGTCCCCGCTGGTACCTCGCCCTCGAACAGCTCCGCACTGGCGCGCTGGTACCACAAAGCTCGACCTCAGGAACGCCTACAACCTCGTCCGAGTCAAGGAGGGCGATGAGTGGAAAACCGCCTTCAGCACCAGTACTGGACACTACGAGTACCTGGTGATGCCCTTCGGCCTGGCCAACGCGCCTTCCGTCTTCCAGGCATTCATTAATGACGTACTGCGAGACATGCTCGGCCGATTTGTCACCGTGTACCTTGATGACATCCTTGTGTACTCACTGGATTTCGACACTCACATAACCCAGGTACGCCAGGTACTCGAAAGACTTCTCACCCATCATCTGCGTGTGAAGGTGGAAAAATGCGAGTTCCACACCCAGTCCGTCCGATACCTTGGCTATGTGATCTCTCCCTCCGGCATCACCATGGATGAGTCTAAACTCTCTGCCGTCTTTGACAGGCCCACACCAAATACTATCAAACAGTTGCAGCGTTTCCTGGGTTTCGCAAACTTTTACCGTCGCTTCATTAGGGATTTCAGCCGCACGGTGGCGCCCCTCACCACGCTTCTGCAAGGCAAGCCCCGCTCCCTCCGTTGGCCCACGGAAGCTGAGCGGGCTTTCTGCGCCCTCAAGGCTGCCTTCACCCGTGCTCCTGTCCTGGGCCATCCCGACCCGGAACGCCCCTTCGTGCTCGAGGTCGACGCATCTTCGGTCGGCGTGGGTGCTGTCCTTTCCCAGCGTCTTGGTGAACCGCCTAAGCTGCGCCCCCTTGCCTTCTTCTCACACAAATTGACCCCTGCAGAACGCAATTATGACGTGGGAGACCGGGAGTTGCTGGCCATCAAACTGTCCCTGGAAGAATGGAGGCACTGGCTCGAGGGCTCTAAACATCCTTTCACCGTGATGACTGACCACAAAAACCTAGAATACCTCCGGTCAGCCAAACGCCTCAACGCTCGTCAGGCCCACTGGTCTCTCTTCTTCTCCAGATTCGCCTTTTCCATCACCTATCGTCCAGGGACAAGGAACGCCAAGGCAGACGCACTGTCTCGCAACCTCGACCCCGATCCGATCTCCACCGAAGCACCTGCACTTATCCTTCCGTCTTCGTGCTCTATCGGCGCCATCTCATGGGATTTCGAGGCTCACCCGGACGCGCATTCCTCCGACCTGCTCGCCGGACAAGAAGTTCGTGCCTCCCGACTTTCGTGACCGCCTCCTCGCATGGGCCCATCTCTCCCTCTGCTCTGGCCATCCCGGGGAGACTCGCACCCATCAGCTTCTCATGGCACGCTACTGGTGGGGGAACATGCGTAAAGATGTGCACCGCTTCATCGCATCCTGCAGCATCTGCGCACAGGCCAAGATCCCTCGCACACTCCCCTCTGGTCTGCTCCATCCCTTACCAGTGCCGCAACGACCCTGGTCACACCTCGCCTTGGATTTCATCACAGACCTCCCTTCCTCCCGTGGATTCACCACAATCCTCTCTGTCATTGACCGCTTCTCCCGTGCCGTCCGCTTCATCCCTCTGCCCAAGATTCCTTCTGCACTCCAAACAGCCGAATGTCTATTCCGAGCAGGTCTTCCGTCATTCGGCATCCCCGAGGACGTTGCCACCGCCGGGGGCCCCAGTTCATCTCGCAGTCGTGGCGCGCCTTTTTTTTCGACAAGTTGGGTTCCCCTCTATCAGCCTCTCTCCTCGGGCTATCATCCCCCATCCAACGTACAATGCAGCGCTCGAACAAGAGCTCAAAAAGTTTCCTGCGGTGCTAACTGCCTTCCGTAATCCGACTCGACTGGCCGCAGTTTCTTTTCTTCCCCTGGGCAGAGATCGCACGAACTCACTCGGCCTCCCACTCCTCCTCCACCGGTCTCAAACTCCTTTCAGGCGTCCTGGGCTTTCCACACCCCCATTCCGTGCCCTGGGCCTTCCCACACCCGTCCAGAATGCCCGCGTCCGTGGACGATGGTTTCAGCCGCATTGAGGACAATCTGTGCCCAGTGTCCCCTACCTCCGGATTGACCAGGCCCATCCGCCGGTACAAAAGAGACCAAACCCGAACCCGGGGCAACCGACGCACCGCGCCCACCTTCCAGCCTGGAGAAGACCCGCGTCTGGCTGTCCCCCCCGAGGCCTGGCGCAGACCACAGGGAGGTAACCCTTTCTCTCCTCACTATCTGGGCCCTTTAAAGAAAGTTGTTCGCAGCTCAACGATGTCACCTTAAACCGTTGCAGTTGCCTTCATTTACGCATATCTCCTACCTTCCATGTCATCGCTGCTCAAACCCTGGGTCGCCGGTCAGTGGCCGGTCTTCCCCGTCTGACCAACCGCCGCCCACCTGCCCCGCTGGAGGGGGGCTCCCACCTACAACGGTCCACGCCTCCTGGACTCTCCCGCCGGCGTGCACGCGCCTCCAGTACCTGGTGGAATGGGATGGCTACGGCCCGGAGGACAACTGCTTGGTGGATGCCAAGGACCGTCCTGGATCCTCTCCTCGTCCGGGACTTCACGCCGCCGGCCCGATCGACCGGCCCCTAGGCGCGCGGTCGCCCCCGCCTCAATTCCTCGTCTCTCCCCGGCTTCCCGCCGCCTTCCTTCCCCCCCGCATGCTGGGCCCTTCGATGGGGGGGCACTGGTCAACGCCCCTATACTTCGCCGCTCCACCCCGCTCGCTCTCCGCCTCGTTCGTCATCTCCCTCTTACTAATTACCAACACCTGCTCCCGTCCCTATATAACCTCCATCTCTCTCCTCAGTTCCCCGCTACACAACGTGGTTTCTACACCTAGTTACCTAGCTCCTAAATCTAGCGTATCCAAAGTGTTTTTCGACAATAAAGCCTCTCTTTGTACTCCACTGCCTGCGTTTGTCTCCTACCTCCTCTCGGCGTCACAGTGGTGCTTAAAAGTTTGTTTTCTTTTTTTATTGTATTTTTTTTATTGTACTCTCTATTTTCATAGAGAGTTTCTCTATTTTACTTTATTTCTTATAACATCTAGGCTGCCCAAGGAGGTTGGGTCCCTAGGTACCTGTGTACGGATTGTTCAACTGGGGCTGTGAGCCTGGATATTTGCTTTGAGACGATGCTCTGTTGTATAAAGTGCTTTCATTTATTTGAGTTTGATTTTAGCTCTGATTCACCAACATTTTTAAATGTCTGTACCTGTCCCTTAGTATTAGCCTGTTTGTGCTTCCATTTAAAGAAATGGAAAATCAAAGTGGTTCTTTTTATGACAGCTTCCCTAATTTTCTGGACTCGCTCTCCTGTTCTTAACTACTCACCTGACCGCTTCTTGGATTCATGGATTACCTTGTTTGGACTGTTTGTGCTTGAGCTTTAGCCTGTTATCTTCCTAGCAAGTCTGCTTCATCCCTCCCTGCTTAGCCTGCCTCTGTTTAATAAGCTCTGTTTCTGACAGCTTCATGCTTACTCCTCCCCCTCTGTCTGGCCTGCGATGGTAAGAGAGAGAGAGAGAGAGAGAGAGAGAGAGAGAGAGAGAGAGAGAGAGAGAGAGACAGAGACAGAGACAAAGAGAGAGAGAGTTTATTGTGCACACACACACACACACACACAAGTTTGTCTCTCTATCATTGTGGGGACCTTCCATAAACATAATGATCACTGTAGCTACAGTCATGGCCGAAAGTGATGGCACCCCTGCAATTTTTCCATAAAATGAAGTATTCCTCCCAGAATATTTTTGCAGTTACAGTTGGAATAACACAAAAAAACAGGGCAAAAAAGCCAAAATTGATATAATTGCATGCAAAACTCAAAAAATGGCCTGGACAATTATTGCCACCCTCAACTTAATATTTAGTTGCACACCCTTTGGAAAAAAAATAACTGAAATCAATCGCTTCCTATAACCATCAACCAGATTCTTACACCTATCTACTAGAAATTTGGATCACTATTCTATTGCAAACTGCTCCAGGTCTCTCATATTGGCTTCTCCCAACAGCAATTTTAAGATCTCTCCTCCAGAGGTGTTCAATGGGATTTTGATCCGGACTCATTGCTGATCCATTTCTGGATGCTTTTTGAAGTATGTTTGGGGTCATTGTCTTGCTGAAAGATCCATGACCTAGGACACAAACCCAGCTTTCTGACACTGGGGCCTACATTGCGACCAAAAATCACACAGTCAAGGCACCAAGTGCCAGAGGCAGCAAAACAACCCCAAAACATCTTTGAACCGCCACCATATTTTACTGTAGATACTGTATTCTTTTATTTGTAGGCCTCATTCTCTTCAGTAAACAGTAGAATGATGTGCTTTACCAAAAAGCTCTGTCTTAGTCTCATCTGTCCACAAGATATTTTTCCAGAAGGATTTTGAATCACGCACGAACATTTTGGCAAACTGCAGTCTAGCTTTTATAAGTCTCTGTGTCAGAAATGGGGTTCTCCTGGGTATAGCATTTCATTTCATTCAAATGTTGACGGACAGTTCGCGCTGACACTGATGAACCCTGAGCCTGCAGAACAGCTTGAATTTCTTTGGAACTTGATTGGGGCTGCTTATCCACCATCCTGACTATCATGCGTTGCAAACTTTCATAATTTTTTTGTCTATCCGTCCACGTCCAGCGAGATTAGCTACAGTACCATGGGTTGAAAACTTCTTGATTATGTTGTGCACCGTGCACAAAGGAGCATCAAGATCTCTGGAGATGGACTTATAACCTTGAGATCATTGATATTTTTTTCCACAATTTTGGTTCTCAAATCCTCAGACAGTTCTCTTCTCTTTCTGTTCTCCATGCTTAGTGTGACACACACAGACACACAATACAAAGTTTCAGTCAACTTGTCTCTTTTTTATCTAGTTTCAAGTGTGACTTTTATATTGCCCACACCCCTTACTTGCCACAGGTGAGTTTAAATGAGCATCACTTGCTTGAAAAAAAAAGTTATTTACCCACAATATTGAAAAGATGGCAATAATTTTGTTCGGCCCATTTTTGGAGTTTTTTGTGAAATTATGTCAAATTTGCTCTTTTTCTCAGCTTTTTTGTCTTGTTTCAATACACCCAAAGAAATGAACATGTGTATAACAAACTAATGTATGTATGTATGTATATGTAATTGCAATAATTTTCAGGGAGAAATGCTTCATTTTCTGGAAAAGTTGGGGTGCCAACACTTTCGACCATGGCTGTAATTAATGCTAAACCTACCCCAACCTTAACCTCAAATAGCCTAAAGCAAATATTTTGACTCTTTTTTTTTTAAGTTACAGTTTTTATAACAAAAAAAAAGCTGTTTTCCTCCACAATGTAAAAATGTCAGAACTTTCTTTCATTGTGGGGACATGGAGGGGACATTTGACCAGGAGTGACAGTCAACGTTCTGGACATTTTGATTCAATTTTAATGTACTTAATGTATTCAATTTTCAACTGCTGCATTCTTCCCAGGCTCTTCTTCCACAGCTAACCATAAATGGTACTCTTTTCAACAGTGCTTCACAGTTGACATCAGGTTTTGGTCTTGGTGTCGAGTCTATAATAAAGTCTATAATAAAGGTGAAAAAGCTTATACTATTTCCTCATTTGTTCAAAGAATGTGGTCCCAGAATTGATGTGAAACTTCACTTGAGCAGTCCAGCCTCTCTCTCTCTCTCTCTCTCTCTCTCTCTCTCTCTCTCTCTCTCTCTCTCTCTACAGTGGTGCTTGAAAGTTTGTGAACACTTTATAATTTTCTATATTTCTGCATAAACATAACATAAAACATCATCAGATTTTCACTCAAGTCCTAAACGTAGACACAGAGAACCCAGTTAAACAAATAAGACAAAATTATTATACTTGGTCATTTATTTATTGAGGAAAATGATCCAATATTACATATTAGTGAGTGACAAAAGTATGTGAACCTCTAGGATTTGCAGTTAATTTGAAGGTGAAATTAGAGTCAGGTGTTTTCAATCAATGGGATAACAATCAGATGTGAGTGTGCACCCTGTTTTATTTAAAGAACAGAGATCTATCAAAGTCTTCTCTTCATAACACATTTGTGGAAGCGTGTCATGGCACGAACAAATGAGATTTCTGAAGACCTCAAAACAAGTTGCTCATCAGGCTGGAAAAGGTTACAAAACCATCTCTAAAGAGTTTGGACGCCACCAATCCACAGTCAGACAGATTGCGTACAAATGAAGGAAATTCAAAACCATTGTTACCCTCCCGAGGAGTGGTCGACCAACAAAGATCACTCCAAGAGCAAGGCGTGTAATAGTTGACGAGGTCACAAAAGAGCAGAGGGTAACTTCTAAACAGCTGAAGGCCTCTCTCACATTGACGGCTTGCCATCATTGTCATTCATGGAACAATGAATTCTGAATTATACCAAAGAATTCTAAAGGAAAACGTCAAGACACCTGTCCATGAAGTGAATCTCAAGAGAAGGTGGGTCATGCAGCGAGACAATGACCCTAAGCACACAAGTCGTTCTATGAAATAATGGGTAAAGAAGAATAAAGTTAATGTTTTGGAATGGCCAAGTCAAAGTCCTGACCTTAATCCATTCGAAATGTTGTGGAAGGACCTGAAACGAGCAGTTACTGTTAAGAAACCCACCAACATCCCAGAGTTGAAGTTGTTCTGTATGGAGGAATGGGCTGAAATTTCTCCAAGCCGTTTTGTGGTGGCTTTAATGAATTTTTGTATTTCAGTGAATTTCATTAACCCTCCTGTTGTGTTCGTGTCAAATCTGACCAATTTAAAACTTAAAACGCTCATAAATTTTATGTTTTACATCTGATTGCCTCAAGGCCTTATGAGATCCTCCACACTATGCACTTAAACATATAACAATGATGATCACCTCTTTCATTGAATTTTGAGTGTTTTAGTCAGCCTTGTTACACCTGTGGTGTTCCCGGTCAAAAGTGACCGCCATAGGAAATGAATGGGTATTCAGCCTATTTTCATACATCAGACAGAAAACATCCCATACACACCACTCAAACTCACTCAGTCACTCACCCACACACATTTGACACTGAACAATGTCTTTTGCAGGTGCACATCTCTTTCCCATGCTTATGTGCCGATCCTCCCATGTGAACCAACTTCCTGATGAAATAATGTATAATATCTTGACTAGACTAGACAGGTGTCTGTTCTGTGAACCCATCTCTTTCCCATGCTTGTGCGCCTATCCCCCACGTGAACCACATGTTAACCACACCTTCCAGTCTAATCAATGTATTATCTTCAAACAGACCCCATATATATAGCTTGATGTTTGCCTATTACTCTGAGCACAATGAGTAGGTGACTGACCAAGCGGTTATCTGTCGAAGAGGTTCTGGTCCAGGTTTTTGGACATGATGAAGAGGGCACTGAAACTAAATGAGAGATAGAGGAGGATGTCTCAGATGTGGAAGACAACACAGATTTATATTTATACTGGAGATGATAAACCTGGAAGGGAAGCGTCTGTTTGGGGACACCTGGAGAGAAATCGACCTGTTAGACCTCTAAGCATTCATAGGTCTGTTGATTTTAGGTGGAGTATATCACTCAAACAATGAGGCTACAAATTGTCTGTGGGATGCAGAGTCTGGCAAGCCTATATTCCGGGCAACTATGTCCTTACAACAGTTTCATGTCCTTTCAAAAATTATTCGATTTGATAACAGAGATGCACGACCCGTCTGCCGGGCGAAATGACAAACTGGCTGCCATAAGGAAAATTTGGGACAGGTGGGTGGAGCGTCAACCACTTGTGTACAATCAACAAACAATAAACAAAAATCAAAAATCAATAAATAAGCCTGAGATGCTGCAAATGTGATGCCTATGTTTGCAAGGCTCACACTGACCTGAGTGTCACATGCCACCCGTGCATGAATTCACATGCACACACACGTACACGCGCACACACACACACACACACATGTTGAGTTTGGTCTTTGGTTTTCAATTTATTTTTTACATTACATGTTCATTTTGTAATACATTTTCAGTGCCTATTTGTATTTTCACTGCAGTTATTTTATGTCTAATTGTATAAATTGATTTTAAACACTACTTTGAGACATTGGTCACAACTAAAGAATGTTCAATAAAAATTTGGTGCTAATCTAAGAGCAGTTAAAACAGACCGGTCAATTTTGACCGCGAACACTAAAGTAAGGGGTGGGAGGTGAACACAACCGGAGGGTTAAGAAAGACTTTTAGTATGTATAGACATTTTGGAGTTTTTCTCTTTAACAACCCCCATTGTGCTTTGCAGTATGTGCATGCTTAGAGAGTGCAGTAAAATTTATTCTAGATCATTTATAAAGAGTTTAATATTTTTATTATGGAGTTATTGACCAGATCTTTAGAAATCCCTTTATTGCATTTTTCAATTTCATAGATCTGAAAACTTAATCTTCTGATGTGAATTAATTATGTCAGTTTACACACACATATTCCTTGACAAAAGCCTGATTTTAGAGAAGTTATCCAGGAGTGTGTATATATTGCATACTTTTTACAGCTCGTTTAATAACAAAATGAGAAATACTGATGAGAAGAGTTGTTTGAATGTTATTAGTTTAGACAAAATGGGTTCATCTATCACTCTGACTTGTTGTGATTGATTATGTTTGTATTCTGGTCCCCTCCCTTTATCTGGCCATTGGTTCATGTGTTCTTGTCTGCAGCTGTCCTTTATTTTCATTGTGATTAGTTTTTATTTAAAAAATACCTCCTGTAGTTTTATATTCTTTGTGAAGTCATTGGTGCTCTCTACATGCAAATGAGCCTAAATTAAATAATTCCTAAATTAAATGTAAATGTACCTTGTGAAAGTGAAAGAGAAAATGTAAACTATTTTAAAAGTGCATGACTGAGGGTAAGTGTGTATTGGCATCAAATCAGACAAACTTTGCATTTCATGATCTGTTTCACGTTGGGTGAAAACAGCTTGCATATTAACATCTTGTTATGGTAATATTTTAGGAGGGTTTGGGTTAGCTAATGTTAACATTAACTGCACTCAAGGTGTCAGAAAGCACTCTAAAAAGTCAAGTAAAATTAGTCTCTTGCCAAATCCCAAAACTGCATAATGCTGCACTAAATAGTATGTAAAAATAATACACCACCATTAGTGTAGTATGTAAAGTTATTTGGGTCATGGCTCCTTTGTCTAAATTTAATGGTATTATCGCCTCAGTCTTGTGAAGCTCAGACTTTCAGCATAATGGCATATTTGGTCACCCACAAACAAGCAAGAGTTCTGGCTCTCACAGACGGGCTCTCTTCTGTCCTCCACTCGTTACCTGTATTAATGGCACCTGTTTGACCTCTTTATCTGTATAAAAGACACCTGTCCACAGCCTCAAACAGTCAGACTCCAAACTCAACCATGGCCAAGACCAAAGTGCTGTTGAAAGGTGCCAGGAATAAAATTGTAGACCTGGACCAGGCTGGGAAGAGTGAAGCTACAATGGGCAAGCAAGTTGGTGTGAATAAATCAACTGTGGGAGCAATTGGAAAACATACAAGACCATTGATAATCTCCCTCGATCTGGGGCTCCACGCAAGATCTCATCCCGTGGGGTCAAAATGATCATGAGAACGGTGAGCAAGGCTACCATCAGTAACACATAATGCTGAGAGGCACTATCACATCTGCTACTCCAGCTGCGTTTATTAAAAACCTACCAGACTTGAAATGTAATACACCTACGGAGATCAATCATCTTGAGTGTGTACATGACCAATTAGAATGTGTGCTTCGCTCAACCCTGGACACGATTGCTCCTGCTAAGGTCAAACGCATTAGGGAAAAAATGCTAGCACCAGGGTATAATGACCACACCCGTACCTTAAAGCAAAGAACATGGCATCTAGAGCACAAGTGGAGACATGGTAAACTGGAGGTGTTTAAGATTGCTTGGAGGGACAGCATGACAGAGTATAAGCATGCCCTTACTAAAGCTAAAGCTGCATACTTCTCCTCAATCATAGAGAAAAATCAGAATAATCCAAGATTTCTCTTTAATGCAGTTTCCAAATTAATACAAAAACCCTACAGAAAGTGATTCTCCCGTTCTTATTAATTTTAACGTACTGAGTTCATGACTTTCCTTATGTAAGATAGAAAACATTAGGCATACGACTCATGCTCCATCACTCATCCACAACTATTCAGCCACCTTCCAGATGCATCACCAGTGAAACATCTGTTTAATGAGCTGTAAATCAAGATAGAAATATTTTAAACCCCAATTACTAATACTGAATTATCCATCACTGATCGCTCGTCTAAGTCATTAACATGTTATTAGATCCAATTTGTCACGCCCACCGGTCCGCCCGGCTCGCTGCACCTGTTTAATCACGTGTCACCTGGTCTTCATTTTCCCTCGCATTTCCCTCACTAATGTAACCTTCACTCTGTTTCTCCCTCCTCGTGGATTCCCGATGTCCCTACCTCGTCTACCTACCGTCGCTAATCATTTGTTGTCATAAAACCACCTTATACCTGCCAGTGGCCTGCGTATGTCTCCTGCTTTCCGTTCCGTCGCCCGGCCTTAACATAATTCCTACACGTACCTAGTATTATAGAGCCAGTGTTTAGTGTATTTAAAATTCACCATCCCTTACCTTTGTTTATGTGCCCCAAATCCGTTAAATCTGGCGTTATCAAACCCTTGATTAATAACGCCAATCGTGAACCATTGTGGTGATATCTAATTATAACCAATTTCAAATCTAAACCGTTTTTTGTCCAAATCTTAGAAAAAGCCGGCTATCCCCGCCTCTGCAGTTAGGAAGGGAATGAAATTTCTGAACCTTTCATCTGGCTTCAGGCCCCATCATAGTACTGAAACATCACTAATTAGGGTGCTATACTGTGTTATGTCCTCAGATAAGGGATGTGTTTTCGTTTCTGTTCCTGTTGATTTAAGTGCAGCATTTGACCTTGTAAAGATCATGATGTTTTTACTAAACAGACTAGACACATACCGTAGGTATTAAGGGATTAGCAATTTTCTTGGTTTAATCCTAACTTAACCCGACCGGTACATTTTGTTCCAAATAAATAATCTAAGGTCTAAGCTCTCAAAAGTGAAGTATGTCGTGCCTCAGTGTCAGTGCCGGGCTCGCTTTTAATTGTCTCTGGTACATGCTGCCACAGGCTCATTTAGTCGTAAACATGTCATTAGTTTCCACTGCATATGCAGATGATACGCAGCTGACATATCAGCCAAAACCTATGCCCGCCTTAACAATCAACAAAATCGAGGACTGTGTAAAGGAAATAAAAGTTGGATGTTATTTCATTTCCTCTTTACTTAACAGTAAATTGATGTTCTATTAGTGGGAGACCCAAAGGCTGTGAGAGACAGTTTGGCTACAATCTATCCTAAATCTAGATGGCGTCCGTTTGCCCAGTCCAGCTTAAAAAACTTCAAAAAGGTGTCAACAATTTTTGATTCAGATCTCTCCTTATGCGCACATTAACCACAACATCCACTAAAATTGCTTTTCTTTCAATACCGTCAATATCCTAAACTTAGAAATATCCTCTCTTTGATGGACGCAGAGAAACTTGTTCTGCTTTATGACCTTCAAGTTTGGAATTACTTGTAACGCCCTTACTTACTGGATGCCTCTAGTACATCTATAAATAAACTTTCAGTTAGTTTCAGATGCCAGCGTCCGGTGCTAACTCAAACTAGAAAATTTTTGATCATATCACTCTCCTGTTCTATCACACTACACTGGTTACCAGTGAAATTCCGCATTGATTACAAGATACTTCTTAATAACTTATAACTCTCCCTTGCCTGGCCCCCACATTATCTGAGTGAACTCTAGAGTTTTACAATCCAACTTGTCTACTTCGTTCGCAGGGTACGACTTCTTTTAGTTCCTAGAATTAAAAAGGTCACAGCAGGGGGAAAGGCTTTTCCTCATACATATGCCCCCCCCCCAAACCTTGGAAATAAACTACCAACTCCAAAATTTTAAGTCTCGGCTAAGACATACTTATTTTACAAAGGGTTTGTGACTATATTTAGACCGGGATGCATGCTGAATCACTGGGGAAGGAGTCCTGGAGTCAATGTCCCTGGCCTGCCTGCCTTGCCCGTTTCCAGAGTGTCAAGTGGTGGTCTGGCGAGCTGGGCTTCGGTCCTTGTGATCTTGACTCGTGCATCTTTACCTTCGACCTACGGGCAGAGCTGGTGGTTTCTAGTCAATGAGTCTATGTGATCAGAGACGTTGGGTTGCTGGTCTTCTGCCTCCCGGGTGTTGCCAATGTCTCATATGATTCCTTCTTTTGGCTGTGTTACCTACCAGTTCCTCCTCGTCTCTAGCTATGCCTGCTATAGCTCATGCTACCAGGGTCTCATGCTACCCATGGCATCAGTGAGTGTTTAATAGACACGTGCTCTTAATCAATATAATTACAATTTTCCTGTTTTCTCCTCATAGCGGTGTCCGTTACCAGTTTTCCAGCCACACCTGATGTTCATCCACTGCACTTCACTCAAGCTGCTTCCTCATCAGCTCCAGCCCCATCATACCCCGGGGCCGCGTTCTGCCGATGTGCATACTTCAAGATTTATTCGAACTTTGACTCCATGCTTTTTTTTTAGTTTCGATTCTTAGATTTTTATCATCTATGCCCGCCCATGGAAGTTGGGTCCCTTTTTGAGTCTGGTCCCTCCCAAGGTTTCTTTTCCTATAACCTCTTCCTTCCACTGTCGCCTAAGGCTTTCTCAATTTGGGATTGGATGTAAGTTATTAGGAGATAATCTAAACTTGTAAAGTTGCTTTTGAGAATCTGCTCCATTGTAAAAAGCGCTATATAAATAGATCGACTGACTCAGATCCTGCAGTGCCAGGCGTGTTCCACCTGCTTAAGCCAGTAACATGTCCACAGGCCTATCTGAAGTTTGGCCAGAGAGCATATGGATGATCCAGAAGAAGATTGGGAGAATGTCATGTGGTCAGATGAAACAAAAATAGAAACTTTTTGATAAAAACTCAACTCATCGTGTTGGAGAAGAAAGAATTCTGAGTTTCGCCATAACCTACTGTTGCATGGATGTGGACACATCATGCTTTGGGGCTGAAAGGGGACAGACTGCTTGATCCGTGTTATGGAAGAATGAATGGTGGAATTTTAAGGTATGTATCGTGAAATTTTAAAAGCCAAAACCTCCTTCCATTCAGTGAGATCATTTAATGGACGTGGCTGTGTCCTTTCCAGCATGACAATGATCCCAAACAACACCTCTCGGGCAACAAAGGAGTGGCTCCTAAAAAACATTTCAATGTCCTGGAGTGGCCAGCCAGTCTCCATACCTCAACCCCATAGAAAATGTATGGAAGGGGTTTGAAAGTCCGTGTTGCCCCCAAACTCCCCTGCCTAGAGGAGATCTGCATGGAGGAATGGGCCAAAATACCAGTCTACAGTGTGTGCCAACCTGTGAAAACCACAGGAAACGTTTCACCTCGTCATTGCCAACCAAGGTTATGTTACAAAGTATTCAGTTGAACTTTTGGTATTAACCAAATGCTTATTTTCCACCATGATTTACAAATCTTTAAAAATCCTACAATGTGATTTCGTGGATTTTTTTTCTCATTTTGTCTTTCATAGTTGAAGTGTACCTGTGATGAAAATTACAGACCTCTCTCATCTTTCTAAGTAGGAGAACTTGCGCAATCAGTGGCTGACTAAATACTTTTTTGCCCCACTGTGTGCCTCACAGTGATTTGGTCCACTGCCTGCTGAACACAGTCCACTGTGTGAATGTCTGGAAGTGTGTAAGTTCTGGCTGATCTTCAAAAAGGAGCTAACTTGCAAAGGTGAACTTAAAACTAAGAACGTATCAGACACCTTGCTTAACTTCTATCACTCTGTAGAATTAAAAACACATTTAAAATTGTAACAAAACTGTATTTTGTTCACTCCATTACCTTACGGTTGAATAGTATACGTCTCCTAATACAGTATGTATAAAACACTGCATTTTAGAATGATTTTTAAGTGGCTTGGTATGTTACAAGTGGCATTTTTTTAATATATATATACAGGTCACTGGTGGTGTGTGAGTGTGGTTTGTTTGTCAGCCAGATCAGATATGCCATAATTTTTCAGTACATCGAAACTGCAAGTGAGTAAAGAAATTCATAAGAAATCCAAGTGCTTATGGAAATGTTTCATAAGGGTGTCATTAGGCAAGGGCACATAGAGAACAGAGATGGGCACAGACAGGCAGTGACAGTCAGAGGTACTGACTTGGGATCTGACTCAAACTTGCTTATCTAGACTTGGGACTTGACTCGGATTTGAGTGTCAGGACTCGAGACTTACTTGTTACTTGCATCTTAGTGACTTGTTCCCACCTCTGCTTGTATGTATGTGGCACAAAAGAAATAGATTTTTTTTTTTTTCATTTTAAAAGCACTACATAGCACTATAACAATAGTTAACAATATAAGCTTCAACAGCTGCTTTGTAATAATTAACCATAAATAATAAACAAAAATAAATATAAATAAATAAATACACATGATTTCCAAAACTATACCTTTCTAATGAAAAGTATTCATTGCATTAGGTATTTTTATTAGAGACAGCATGAACAAGCTGTTGCCTCATGTGCCAGGCATGTTGTAACACTATGCAATTACACTGGACTCTTGTGTATTATGTGACGGAATCTAACATCACACAGTAAAAGAGAAAGCTGTATAGGACAAAATCAAAATAGAATTTAGGCAATACAGTGTATATTTTACACATATAGAAAAGGAATTAATGCTTGCACATTTTCTTTAGACCGTGATTCTACCAGTATACATATGTAAATTATAAATTTTTCATGCCTAATTGTCACCTTGCAGAAGCTTATCTTGTTCAAAGTTGGCACAAGGTGCATGATGAGAAAAAGTGATAGAACAGGTAAAGAGTAAAAAGAAGACTGAAAGGTGTCTCAAGTGAGTTGGGTAATATATCCAAGATAAGTTGTGATTTTATAAACACTCTTGGTGTTACAGAAAATATATAGTAACGGGGAATATGTAGTTGAAACAAATCAATGTAGCACACTGTAATACACTTTAATACATTACTGAATATGTATTATATCTGGAAAAATTCATACTCACACAGAGACCATTTTCATGACTGTTGTTGTTCTAAGTTTTATTCCAATATTTTAAGTGTTAGCCCAATAAATAATAAATAAACTAAATCTTTTTTCATAAATGTCTACATTTCATGTTTTAGCTGTTGTCAAAGCTGACTAGCTACTAAGGAAACTTTCCACATTTTTTGTAAATGTCCTCACTCAAAGTATCAATAGATAACATTTTTACCCATCTTTCATTTTTTATTATTTTTTTAAACTTGAAACACAGCATTAATATTGGTACCAGTGTGTTTTATTTTCATTTAAAGTCTAATGATTGCAATTCAAGGTCTAAGAAGCATTAGCATCTCTGGTTTTGCATTAGATCACTTTGCTGATGTGAAAGTCATACCTACAGACCTACATAGGTGTAGCATATTTTACGCTGTTTTGAAATGAATGAACAGCAGCGAAAAGTAGCAGTTTGTTGGTGGTGGGCTGTTTTCACTCTTATAAATGACACCAGGTGATCCAACCACAAAATATTACCTGATATGTGGTTGGTCCTGTGGGGGTCCAAAGGACGAAATTAAGAATAAAGGGACTAATAATTGCATAGAGAACAAGAGGACTACATTCTGGTAAACTGGAACTACAAAATGTTTGTAGGGTAATGAACTGATAAAATTTAAATGAGTATAGAAATAAGGGGCTGTACCTATTAAAGTGTACATATGTATTTGTTATGTATACCTCCTTGTTTCTCTTTCATTGTAAATTTTTATCAATTCCATTGCAATAAATATTCTTATTAGTCTTTTTATTTTTTATTTTAAGAAGAATTGATCAAATAGTTGAATATCCTGTTGAAACCTACTTGAGCCTCACGATTAGCATACTTTCAGGCACAATAGGGTCAGGTTTTTTCAATCATGGGAGACAACCATGGGTGTTGCAAACCCTCCTGTAGTTGAAGAATAGTGATCAAGTCCTAATCTTCCACATCACACTGTTTGTCAATGTCAAGTCAAGTCAGATTATTTATATAGCGCGTTTTACAATGGAGCAATTGTCTCAAAGCAACTTTACAAGTTTAGATATCTCCTAATAACTATGTTCCAATCCCAAATTGAGCAAGCTATGGCGACAGTGGCAAGGAAAAACTCCCTAGTTATAGGAAGAAACCTTGGGAGGACCAGACTCAAAAGGACCAATCCTCCCTTGGGCGGCGTAGAGATAAATCTAAGAAGCGAACTGAAAGTCATGGGAGTCAAAGTTTCGAATAGAATGTGAAGTATGCACAGCGACATTAAGTGGCCCGGGTATATGATAAATCTAAGAGCGAAACTAGTGTCATGGAGGCAAAGTCGAATTAAAAATGTGGAAGTATTCACGATCGACATTAATGGCTCGGTAATGATGATAAATCTAAGAGCGAAACTAAAGCATGAGTCATGGTCGAATAAATTTGCATTATGCACAGTGGGAGCTCCTCAGATGACCATCTGTGGTGGGGCCGGAACTGCCGGAACACAGCTCGGGAAAAAACAGAAACTGTCCATTAATTATTGATTAAGAACGACACAGTGTTTATTACCAATCACTGATGCCATGTCCCCAATCACTGATGCCCAAGTGTAATCATGAGACCCGGCAGCATTACTTAGCAGCATAGCTAGAAAGCGAAAAGCAGGAGAACTGGAAGGAACACAGCCCAAGAGGATCACATGAGACATTGGGCAACCCCACGAGCGGCAGAAGACAGCACCCCCACGTCTCTGATTCACCATAAGACTCTTTTACTATAACCCCCAGCTCGCCCTTATTCAAGGCAAGGTTGCATGAGTCAAGATCACGAGACCCCAGCCTGTTCAGACCAGAACCGCCACTCCGACACTCCCTGCAGCGGACAAGGCAGGCAGGCCAGACATGACTTCAGACTCTGGCCCTCAACATGCAACCCAAGCCATGCAACCTCCTGGTCCTAAACTAGTCAAAAGCCTGCGTAATAATATGTCTTTAGCCTAGACTTAAAACTTTGAGGGTGTCCCTTGTCTAGAACGAGAGTGGGAAGTTTATTCCCTAGTTTGGGGGCCATTTATGAGAAAGCCTTCCCCATGCTGTTGACTTTTATAATTCTAGGAACTAAAAAGAAGTCCTGCCCCCTTTGGAACAAGTAGAACGGTTGGATTGTAACTCTAGAGGTCACTCAATATGTTGTGGCCCGGCAATGTATAGCTTTAATAAGTTATAAAAATATTTTGTATCAAGCTGAATTTGACTTGTAACCAGTGCAGTGATGATAGAACAGGAGTGAATATGAATCAAATTTTCTAGTTCGATTTAGCACTCGGGCAGCTGCATTCTAACTAACTGAAGTTTATTTACAGATTACTAGAGCATCCAGTAAGTAAGGCGTTAACAGTATCCATCCTTGAGGTTATAACTCTGAACAATTTTTCCCGCATCATTAAAGAGCAGGATATTTCTAATTTAAGCGATATTACGTAATTTGAAAGAAGCAATTCGAGTGATGCGCTAATGTGCGCATCAAAGGAGAGATCCGATCAAAATGTGACCCCTAAGTTTTTTTACAGACGGACGGGGCAAATACTGGACAGCCTCTAGATTTAGGATAGAAGTAGCTACCTGCTCTCCACAGCCTTGGTCCCACTAATAGAAGCCTCATTTTTATCTGATAAGTAAGAGAAAATAATAACATCCAATCTTATATTTTCCTTTACACCGCACAGTCCTCGATTTTGTTGATTGTAAGGCTGTCATTAGGTTTGGCTGATATGTACAGCTGTGTATCATCTGCATAGCAGTGGAAATTAATGCCATGTTTATGAATAACTGAGCCTAGTGGCAGCATGTACAGAGAGAATAAAAGCGGGCCAAGCACTGACCCCTGAGAAGGTTTGTGGAAGTGGCTTTAAAAAAGGCGATTATTGAGGGAATCAGAGTTGTTGATTCTCATGAGGCTGAAAAGGTTTACAAAACAATATCTAAACAATTTGGACCCCACCTATCCACAGTCAGACACACTGCGTACAAATGGAAAAAAATCTAGATCATTGTATCATTCCCAGGGATTGACCAACAACGATCACTCCAAATGATCAAGAACAAGGCATGTAATTATGTGCAATGTCACAAATAAAGCCATGATAAATTGTATGCAACTAAAGGCCCCTCTCACACTGGCTAATGTTCATGAATCTACTATCAGGAGAACACTGACAAACTGTGGTGTACTTAGTGGCAGGGTTGCAAAAAACTGACACTGCTCTCCAAACAAAACATTGCTGCCCAACACATGGTATATGGATAAAGCAAGAAGGCTATTGGAAAAACATTTATGGACAGATAAGACCAAAGTAGAACTTTTTGGTTTAAATGAAAAATATCCGTAGAAGGAATAATCTCTGCATTCCAGCATAAGAACCTTATTCTATATATGAAACATGTTGAAAGTAATATATTTATTTGTGCCTGTTTTGCTGCATTTTTTCAGTGTTTTTTTTTTTTTTTTACAAACTGGTGGAGTCCATTCCAGCTTGAGTGCACTCTGTCATTATGGGGACATTTATTAAATTCTGAAATGTATGAGTTTATTTCTTTCTTTTTTTTAAGATTCAACTTTTCACTAAAATTATTATGCTGATTATGAAAGAAAAACCATTGTATTCAATTATAGAAAAAGTTTTTTTTACCACTGTGTGAAAGTGGGATTACTGTAGGGATGATAGAATACAAGAAGCTTTGCTGTTGGTGCTGCATCTAAAACACATTTCCATTAACTGCGGATGAAACTGTACAGTGCAGACAGGATGCGGGATGAATAAAGCAGGTATAGTGTGAGATAAAATCTTACAGGAGTGTCCAGAAGATGTACTTAGCCATCAGTCCAGTGCAGACTGCATCCAGAATTAGATAAAAAATTAAACATATTTGATATGCTCTGACTCACTCTGATTGACCTGAAATTCATACATAAGGCAAGAAATTAGAGTCAGTGTCCCTTGCACAGTGCTTAGTTTTCAATGTTAACAACTGGCTCCAATGTCCACTGGCTCGAGACTGCATATTACCAGCACAGACTGCTCCTGATTGTGAATAAGGCACAACAGGAGTCAAACCATGTAATATAACTTATACAAATGTGCATTCAGTGACCTGTGTGACTGGCAAATTGTAATGTAACATTGTTCATGCTTTTTGTTGCCCATAGAACTTACCCTGTTGGCAAAATGGAATTGAGTTTGTGGGTTAGAATTGTGAAATATGCAAATACCCATCGACACTACTCAGTGGGCAAAAAAGTGGGCACTACTTCTGTGAGTTTCAAGTCTCAGTTTCCATCGACTTTTCCAGGTGAGGTTCATGGTGAGTCATTGCTTCAAAGATTAAAAACATAAAAGTCTCTTTTTTCTGTTATAAAATTGTGCTTTATTGTCTGGAATATTTTTTATAATATATGCCATTTGTCTTTGCTCATTAAACATTAAAGTTTTTTTTTTTTTTTGGCTCAAGGCTCATAGCAAGGGCTCCTTGTTGGCCTTACACTACAGAGTGTATCTGTAAGTCTTTTAACACATAAAAAATACACATAAAACACATTAACACATTAAAAAAATACATCACTTCTTCCTGCAGTGTTCAGAATCGAATGGTGTGTGTGTGTGTGTGTGTGTGTGTGTGTGTGTGTGTGTGTGTGTGTGTGTGTAAAAGAAAAGAGACAGAGAATTGAATTGCGCTTCAAAAGAGGTCCTTGGATTCTGTACACTTTAACTGGATTCCTGTGAGAAATACAGTGCTATATGTTACGAAATAAAGTAAATGCTGAAGGTATGGCCTCTCTCAGGAAGTGTGGTATTTTATGGGCTTTATATGACACCCATCCCTGTGTAAAGCTAGGCTAATGGAAGACAGACCTACCCAATAAAGCAAGTGCACTTGTTTCCTGAAGGTATTTATGAGAATAAAAACAACACACCTTAAATCACAACTTAGATTTAATCAGACATCTGCCTGGTGCCTATTGCACTAATTACACTGAATATAAAGACATATTCCAAGAAGCCCATGCTGGTTGAGCTAATTGAAAAATAAAGTTTTTGATTTAATCATAATTAATGCAAAGCATTTCCTGTTTAATAGAAGCTGCTTGCCACATAGGCCATAAGGTGAAGCCGTTTTTCATTTAATCCCATTCCCATATATTGGGCACTAAATAATATTTACTTTATTAAAAAGATCTATTGGCATAGAGAGTGAAAATAAAAGTTCTCCATGTATTTTCCAGCAGTTTGTTTTTAATTCATGTCTAAATTCTGCAATAGTTCTTTCCACTTACAATCATATTTTGATCATGCATGATAAGGCTTCGCAGCGTAATCGGCACATGCTTCCAGCAGGATCACTCAGGCGGCCGCTCTTTAGAACCAGAATCCAACATGTCTGCACACTTAGTCAACATCAAGTAGTTAAGATGAGGAATTTACAGTCAGACGACCATCAGAAGTGCATAAAAGAGTTACAAACAACATTATATGCATCTCACGTCCATAAAGAAAGAAGAGACAAAACATTTTACATGTTGGAATACATTCAAGTTGGGATACATTCAGAAACAGTATCTAATGATGTCTTGGCAAGGAGGGTGAGAGTCAGACAAAAGCAGAAACATAAACATTGCATAGAAGTCGAGTTAGATGATAATCGTCAATATGCTGGACATCTTCACACTTTTATAGGCATTTCACAGGCAAAATCGTGCTTGGTTGCAGCTGTGAAATGGGTCACATGGTGCCCTAAAGCTCAAGATATGGACAGAGGTGAGTCTATGCCATCCTGGACATTCTGAATAACTGACTGCCCAACAAAGAAACTTAGATCCACAACAGAGTTTCCAGTAACATGTACTGGTCCTGTGCTTCTGGCTTTTTGCATAATATGCAAGAAAAAGTACAACACCAAGAAGGACCATCTGTCACAAGCAGAAAATCATTTAACTAAAAAAATCACTGACAGACCTTCTGGACCAAGTTATATACATATGTATATCACTGGTTTCCTATTATGGTAACTGATTGATTAAATGAATGACAACCCAAGGGGAGAATTCTGTTGCAGCAACATACACAAGGCACATAAATTAAAAATAAAATGTAAAACGACCCATAACATGCAACAAGACAAAAATACAAAATAGTATGGGGTACACTGAGCCATAATATAAGGAAAAGTAGAAAATAAACTAAAACAAATATATGCACTATATGTACACAGTTTTAAACAGTTTAAGATTTATGGCTCAAAGTGTCCAGTATGTTTGATTAGCACAAAAAGTGCTAAAAGTGTTAATAAATACATACTAGTTTCTGCTTTTCTGGTAAAGTGCATAAAGACACTGAAGGCATAGAAATAATGTTTTTGAATCTAATAAATAAAAATACTACATAAGGTTCAAAGAGATGAAGATGCAGAAAAGTGTCAACTGATATGTCAGAGACATTGTGCATAATTAGTAATAAAATAGCCCCCACTTTGTTTATTTAAAGGCCAGTTGCTGAAAGCTGCCAAAATAAAGGAAGACAGCATTCTTGTTCATATTTGAGACAAAGTCTGTGTCCCTGGTGGTGCGATACTTCAAGTTCTGTTACAGACAGTACATTAGGTTCTGCAACAGTTACTGAGACTCCAGAAGATGAACATTGAGTTAATTACATGTGATTATTGTGACTTTGTGATTTACCAGTATCCAGAAATTACTATTGAAAATCTATAACAAGAACATAGAGGTGGTGGTGGTTCAAAACTGGTGCATGTTTATGGACAGGATCAGAAGGCACCAATACAATGAAAACTATTCTGTCAGGAGGACTTAAGGCAGTACATAGCACATGAAGAACTCTGCCTCTGTGTGACTGTAACAGAGGGTTTAGAAACTCTTAAATGCTGCTGAAGATCTGAAATGTGGTCTTGAGGAATATGACACCAGAGTGTTTTTGCACCTTTGAACAACTCTATGGCCAGAAATCTGCTGAAAATGTGAACAATGACAGATACAAAGCATTCTGTATGGCAAAATCAGCTTTGCCTGAACTGTACATGCCTATGACAAGGGATGCCTTGAACCAACACCGTAAAAGTGCAAACTACAAAGCAGCAACATTAGGACACCCTCTGAAAAGTAAAATATGTGCTCCTTCATCCAATGGCAATGAGTGGCACCTTGAGAATGGAGAGGTTACAGTGACCTGGATGACTAAAGATCCTGTTCCTGAAAGTATGTTTTAGGTAGTCCACTGCAGTTGCATGATTCAAGATTCAAAGAGTTTACTGTCATTTTCACAGTAAGGAAACAGGTTTCCGTGTACAATGAAATTCTTTCTTTGCCCCTGACCAAGAATGCAAACAGAAAAGAAAAAAAAAGAAAGAAAAATACAATGAATCAACAACAACAACAACAATAATAATAATAATAATAATAATAATAATAAAAACAAAATGACTAGTACAAAGTTATGTAGAGCAAAAATTACTGCCATATATAATATGGATATTATTACCACCAGTGGGAGTCTGCCTATTGTTTACAGATCAATTAAATAGGAAGTGAAAATGTGCAAATGTGTAAATGTGCAAATGTGTAAAGTGGCAGTGGCATGTAAACATGTAGACGATAAGGTGCAGGGGTATTTCTGAGGTAGGTTCAAGAGTCTGATGGCAGTGGGGAAGAAGGAGTTCTTTAACCTGGTGGTTTTACATTGAACACTTCTGTACCTCCGACCTGAGGGCAGAAATGTGAACTGTCCGTGTTAGGGGTGGGTGGGGTCTTTTAGGATGGATGCAGCACTCCTGTGGACTCTGTGATGGTAGATGCTCTGCAGAGAGGGCAGTGGAGTCATGGTGATCTTCTCAGCAGTCTTCACCACTCTCTGCAAGCGTTCATGGTCCATCACAGTGGTGCTGTCATACCACACGGTTATGCTGCTGGTCAGGAGGCTCTCAATCACACAACTGTAAAAGTTGCTGAGGATTTTGGGAGACATCCCAAACTTTCTCAGCCTCCTCAGAAAGTACAGTCGCTGCTGAGCCTTTTTGACCAGCTGTGTGGTGTTCAGCGTCCATGTGAAGTCCAGTGGCTGATGAGGTCTCCTCCCCTTCCTCATGTCCACTATCAGCTCCTTTGTCTTCTCCGTGTTGAGGGCGAGGTTGTTGTCCTCACAACATGACACCAGCCTGGTCACCTACTCCCTGTAGGGCGCTTCATCTCCACCAGTGATACGTCCTATCACTGCGGTGACGTCAGCAAACTTCAGGATGATGTTGTCCTTGTGGTAGGCGACACAGTCTGGGGTGAACAGGGTGTAGAGGATGGGGCTGAGGACACATCCCTGTGGGGTCCCGGTATGGGTTGTGATGCTTCCTGAAGTCCTGTTGCCAATTCTAACGGACTGGGGCCTGCCAGTCAGGAAGTCCAGAAGCCAGTGACAGAGGGTGGGGTGCAGGCTGAGTGTGGACTGTTTGTGAGTGAGTTTGTGGGGGATTACCGTGTTAAAGGCGGAACTATAATCCACAAAGAGCATCCTGATGTAGGAGTCTTTGTTCTCCAGGTGAAAGAGAGAGTAGTGGAGGGCAGCAGCAATGGAATCCGAGGTGGATCTGTTGGCATGGTAGGTACTGCAGGGGATCCAGGGTATTTGGGATATTGCACTGGATGTGGGGGAGCACCACTCTCTCGAAGCACTTCATAATGATTGGAGTGAGTGCCACCGGCCTGTAGTCATTCAGGCAAGTGGGGGGGCTCTTCTTCGAAATGGGGATGATGGTTGTGGTTTTGTAGCAGGAAGGAACGATGCTCTGGTTGAGGGATAGATTGAAAATGGAGGTGAGAACATCAGCCAGCTCATTAGCACATACTCTGAGGGCTCGCCCAGAAATGTTGTCTGGTCCTGCCGCCTTCCGGGGGTTGATCCTCTTCAGAGCTCTGCATACCTGGCCTGATGATACCAATGGTGGGGAGGAGGGGGGTTGGGAGGGATAGGTGTGCATGTGCCTCTCTGTGCTGCTGCTGGAGGTCTAGAAGTGGGTGTAGAAGCTGTTAAGGTCATCTGGTAGGCTGTTTGTGGGACTGATGGTGTTGGTGGTGTTCCTGTAGTCTGTGATGTGCTGCAGGCCTTGCCACATCCGCATGGAGTCAGCTGTAGAGTAGAAGCCATTCAGTTTATCCCTGTACTGCCTCTTAGCTGCTGTGTTGGCTTTTCCTCAGCCTGTACTTCACAGCTTTGTACTCGGTCTCATTGCCTGAACTAAATGCAAGAGGGGGGTGGGCAGTCCTGTGTGTGCACCGCGCACATTGCTGTTACACGTGATCCAGGGTGTTCTTTGTCACGGGTGGGAATGCCCCACACTGCTGGTAATGTTTGGGGGGAAATACAGTCCGTAAATTGCACTCGGTGAATTGAAATCACCATCGGTGATAAAGACGGCATCAGGATGAGCCGTCTGTAATGTGCTGATGACGTCGTTTGGAGTTTGCCGAGTGCTGCCCGGGGGGGGGGGGGGGGTATAAACAGCTGCTAAGAACACGGCATTAAATTCCCGTGACAGATAATAAGGACGGCATTTTAGAATTAGGAACTCCACATCTGGTGAACAGTGCTTATGAACGGTCTGTGCGTCTCCACACCATGCATTGCTCACAAACACACACACACCTCCCCGTTTAGCCTTCTGTCGTCCGATCTCCTCAGGGTACGGGGTCTCAAGCTGAATGGTGCTGTCCGGCACTTTGTCTGAAAGCCAAGTCTCAGTGAAAATTAGAGCACAACACTCTCTTAATTCCCACTGTGATGTAATCCTTGCTCTCAACTCGTCCAGTTTGTTATCCAGAGACCTCACGTTAGCTAGCAGGAGGTTAGGCACCGGTGGTCGGCTAGCGCGAGCTTTTAGCCTAGCATGTAGCCCTCCCCTCTTGCCTCGCTTACGTCGCCATCTCCGAAGCGCTCTCCTAGGGTCAGCATGTTCACTTGAGGCCGGTGTATCGGGGCCTTCCTGGTGGTGGTGGTAGTGGTGGTGGTAGTGGCTGTGGGAGCCAACAATGTCTTGTAGCTCCGATGGAATAAAGCCGGTAAATCAAAAGTTGTTATGTAATGCAATGTCGAGCAGCATTTGTCTGTCATATGTTAGCAGCGTATGGCATTTGTGCACTTCAGATAGGGCTTAAAGAGCCCAAAAAAGAAGAAAAAGCTGGTATTCTAGAGCAGAGCAAGCAAACAAGTTCGCCTCGGGGGGTGCCATGATTACACAAGGCAAGGCAAATGTGAGACAGAAAGATGTTCATGTATATCTTCAAGACTGTGTTGTACTGATTTACAATGCTATGCAAAAGTTTTAGGCATTCTATATTTTTCAGGTTATATTCTGCATATTCTTTAGGTTTTAGTGGTCACTGCACTTTGCAAAGCGGTTTCCATATAGATACACTTTGAAGTTCTACAATTACAGATTGTAGTCCATCTGTTTTTCTACATCATACCTTATTTGTCCCCTTTACTCTGCTGTCTAATGATCAGGACCCCCACAGATCAGGTATTGTTTGGGTGGTGGATCATTCTCAGATACTGATGTGGTGGTGGTGGTATGTTAACATATGTTGTGTTGGTATGAATGGATCTGACACAGCAGTGCTGCTGGAGGTTTAAAATATCTCAGTGTCAGTCCTACCAAACATGTCCAGCCAGCAGCATCCTGTAGGCAGCGTTCTGTGAGCACTGATGAAGGATTAGAGGATATCTAACACAAACTGTACAACAGATGAGCTGCTGTCTCTGACTTTACATCGTCAAAGTGGAGCAATAACCTAGATGTGTCTAATAGAGTGCAAGTTATGTGAGTACAGTGGTTAAAAACTCCAGCAGCACTGCTGTGACTGATACACTCATAACAGCACAGCATCAGTGTCACTGTAATGCTGAGAATGATCCACCACCCAAAAAGTACCTGATCTGTGGAAGTCCTTTAAGGAATATGAATTATAGAGCAGGATATAAATTGAAAAATATAAAATGCCTCAGACTAAACCAGCCACTAGATTGCTCAGGCAGAGTATTTCTAGTGCCGGTCCCAAGCCCGGATAAATGGTGAGGGTTGCGTCAGGAAGTCCGGTGTAAAACATTTGCCAAATAAAGTATGCGAGTTCATAATAATTTCACCATACCGGATCGGTCGTGGCCCAGGTTAAAAACGACCGCCACTGGTACTGGTATCAAACAGGGTACCAGCAGAAATTGGACTACTGTTTGCCGAAGACGAAGAGGAGGGAATCGTGTGAGGAGACAGAGAGAAATCAGGAGGGGCCAGAATATAGCACTGAGGGTAGCAACTCTAAATGTAGGGACGATGACAGGGAAAGGTAGAGAGTTGGCTGATATGATGCAGAGGAGAAAGGTCGATGTTTTGTGTGTGCAGGAGACAAAGTGGAAGGGTAGTAAGGCTCGATGCATTGGTGCAGGGTTTAAACTGTTCTACCATGGTGTGGATAGGAAGAGAAATGGAGTTGGTGTGGTCCTGAAGGAGGACTATGTAAAGAATGTCGTTAAGGTGAAAAGGGTGTCAGATAGGATAATATGTCTGAAGCTGTAAATTGAGGGTGTAATGGTGAATGTTGTTTTTAGTGGTCTATGCACCACAAGTTGGCTGTGAATTAGAGGAGAAAGAGAGATTCTGGGGGAGTTAGATGAAGTGGTTGAGAGCATTCCCCTGGGAGGAGAGACTGGTGATTGGTGCAGATTTCAATGGTCATGTTGGTGAAGGTAATAAAAGAGATGAGGAAGTGATGGGGCAGGTTTTTGTGTGTTAAGGATAGGAACCTCGAAGGACAGATTGTGGTGGATTTTTTTTGCAAAAAGGATGGAAATGGCTGTGGTAACACATATTTCCAAAAGAAGGAGGAGCATAGGGTGATTTATAAGAGTGGAGGGAGGAGCACACAGGTAGACTACATCCTATGTAGAAGAGGTTGCTTAAAAGAGATTGGTGATTGTAAGGTAGTGGCAGGGGACAGTGTAGCTAGGCAGCATCGGATGGTGGTGTGCAGGATGGCTCTGATGGTTAGGAAGAGGAAGAGGACAAAGGCAGAGCAGAGGACCAAATGGTGGAAGTTGAGAAAGGAAGAAGGAGTTCAGAGAGGAGCTGAGAAAGGCTTTGGGTGATAGGAAAGAGCTCCCAGATGACTGGGTAGTAGCAGCAACAGTAATTAGACAGACAGGTAGAAAGGTACTAGGTGTGTCTTCTGGACAGGCAAAGGATGAAAAGGAAACCTGGTGGTGGAATGAGGAAATGCAGGAGGTTATTCAGAGAAAGAGGTCAGCAAAGAAGGAATGGGACAGGGACAGAACTAAAGAGAGTAGGCAGGAATACAATGAGATGCGGCAAAGGGTAAAGAGGGTGGTAGCAAAGGCCAAGCAGAAGGCCTACGATGAGTTATATGAAACGTTAAACAGTAGGGAAGGAGAGAAGGAGTTGTTTCTGCTGGTGAGACAGAGAGATAGAGCTGGACAGGATGTGCAGCATGTCAGAGTGATCAAGGATAGAAATGGAAATGTACTGACAGGTGAGGAGAGGGTGAGGGAAAGATGGAAGGAGTATTTTGAGGAGTTGATGAATGTAGAAAATGACAGGGAAAGAAGGCATGGATGGTGTAGAAATTGTGGAACAGGATGTAGCAAAGATTAGCGAGGAAGAAGTGAGGAAAGCTTTGAAAAGGATGAAGAACAGAAAGGCAGTGGGACTTGATGACATACCGGTTGAGGTATGGAAAATCTAGGAGAGCTGGGAGTGGTGTTTTTGACTAGATTATTTAATGGAATTCTGGTGAATGAGAGTATGCCAGAGGAATGGAGGAAAAGTTTACTTGTACCAATTTTTAAGCAGAAGGGTGATGTACAGAGTTGTGGCTCTTACAGGGGCATAAAGTTGATGAGCCACACAATGAAGATTTGGGAGAGAGTTGTCGAAGCTAGGCTCAAACAGGAGTTGACAGTGTGTGAACAACAGTATGGTTTCATGCCAAGGAAGAGCACTATGGATGCAATTTTTGCTTTGAGACTGCTGATGGAGAAGTATATAGATGGTCAGAAAGAGCTACATTGCATCTTTGTGGATTTGGAGAAAGCTTCTGACAGGGTGCCAAGGGAGGAACTGTGGTGGTGTATGAGGAAGTCTCGAGTGGCTGAAAAGTACGTTAGATTAGTGCAGGACATGTATGACAACAGCGTGACAGCGGTGAGATGTGCTGTAGGAGTGACAAATAGCTTCAAGGTAAAGGTGGGACTGCATCAAGGATCGGCCCTGAGTCCCTTCTTATTTGCTCTGGTGATGGACAGACTAACAGATGAGGTCAGACAGGAATCTGTAGTGAGAACAGGGAACAGGTAGAAGAGAACTTGGAGAGGTGGAGGTATCATCTGGAAAGGAGAGGAATGAAAGTCAACTGTAGTAAGACAGAATACATGTGTGTAAATGAAAGGGAGGCAGGTGGAATAGTCAGGCTACAGGGATCAGTGGTCACAAAGGTACAGGAGTTCAGGTACTTGGGATCAACTGTCCAAGGAAATGGGGAGTGTGGAAAGGAGGTGAAGAAGAGAGTACAGGCAGTGAATGAAGAAGAGTGTCAGGAGTGCTGTGTGACAAAAAAAAAGGGTCGCAGCAAAAAAAAAGTGAAAATGGGAAGATTTATAAGAGAGTAGCGTAGTGAGACCAGCCTTGTTTGTATGAATTGCTTAGAGATAGTGCACTGACAAAAGAGACAGGAAGCAAGAGCTGGAGGTGGCAAGAAACTTAAGATGTGGAGGTTTTCTTTAGAGGAGGTGGTCTAGGGTGGACCGGATTAGGAATGAGATCATCAGAGGGACGCAGCACAGGTTGAAAAAAATTGGGGAGACAACTTTGAGATGGAGGACTGAGATGGTTGGACCATGTGCAGAGGAGGGAAGAATTAGTGAATATATTGGTAAGGAGGATGTTGGCGATGGAGGCTGCCAGGCAAAGACACGGAGAGGAAGGCCAAGGAGGAGTTATATGGTTGTGGTAAATGAAGATATGCAGGGAGTTCCGGGTGAGAGTAGAGGCGGGGAGGACAGGGTTGATGGTGGATGTTTCCTTTTTTCTCTTTGGGTGATGTTGGAAACGTTGAACTCGCTGTGGTGACCCCTGATAAAGGGAGAAGCCGAAAGAAGAAAGAAGAAGAAGAAAATGCCTCAGACTCTTGCACAGTAATATTATGTTTTTGGTGTCCAAATTTTCCAAATGTTTTCCAAGGAAACAAAGAAAGGAAGGGCCTTCATGGATGATGGGTTCTGATGATAGTGATATGCCAAAGGGATGATAAACAATAGAGTAAGAGAGACACCACTGTGCTACCCAAACAGAGGAACTGTGGTCCAAAAGGAAGCTAAGCCTTCTCAGAGACTAAAACTACTAAAGGGGGTGAGGGTAAGGTGGGGTAACATTTTGATTGATTTTAGTCATCTTGGCCCACGAGTGTGCATTTTCTTTCATTTTCTTTCTTCTGGCTTACACAGTGGCTACTAAATATTTTTTTTTTCATTTGAATGCATATTTTTGTACAAAATTTGCCCATATTTCATACTTCTAAATTCACACTTGAGTATACTAATGCAACAATACTTGCCTCAGATGTGTAGGTACATGTATAAACATCAGGTGATAGATATTTTGGTGTTGTGAAAAATCAATATAAATTCAAGGGTTACAAAAGCAAAATTCTCATCATTTAAATTTTAATTTAGGTTTTTTTTTTAATTAGTGGCTTAAAAATTTTGTGAACCCTTTTAAAATTTACGTGTTATTCTGAATAATTATGACCTACAACATCATCAGATTTTCCCACATAAGTACTAATGCTGGCCGATCAGTCAGTCCTCGGAAGTTTCCTACTTACGAGTTTTCGGAGGGTGGGTACGTATGACATGAATGTACGTTCAAAGTGGTTTTTTTTTGGTCGGGTGGTTGAACCGACAAAAGAAAAAACTTTTGGTTTGTACCTATTCCGATTTTTTGTATAGGCAAAACCAGCAAGTTTAATTTAACGCCTATACTTGAAAGAGAATGAAAAGCGAACAGGACAGAATGAATGAGTAGTAAATAATTTTATATTAATAAATATGAATAGTATTTTGGTTGTAATTCCGCATTAATCTTACAGTTTGCAAGTTGGACAACCATGTACACTAGCTGAAACTGTACAGTCGCGTAATAATTACTAACGTTGCAATGCTACCGGTAACCTCAATTAAGTTGAGTGGGGATTAGTATGTACATTACTTAGGAGTGAATTACGTATAGTTGAAGCGTGGTTTTAGCTTAAAACGCAACGTACGATAGATCAGGGACCCAGAACAGCAACAACAGTGGTACTTGCAGATTGTTTGTGGAGGCTCACGCGAAGGAGATGGAACGGAAACCGGGCCCTCTGCCCTGTCGTACGGACGTTCACACATAACTGAAGCGGTTAAAAATCTTAGATTATGATGTCCGGTCTGGAGGGCACTGTAAAGATCTTGCTATAGGGCCTCGGCCGTGTCTCGGTCCGGGTCTCCGGTCAGGTATTCGGTCCGTGGATCACATATGGGTGCGGGCCTCACTCGGTTTGGCTTTTCACAGTGTTGGTGATAGTTCATGAACCTCGACTTGCGGGGTGGACTCGGTTCTTCTTGGCACAGATTAAAGGTGGAGTCGAGCACGGTCTAGCACCACGTACTTCAACAAAAAAACCGGAAGGAAAAACGGATGGCAAAGAATGGTCGAGCGTTGAGAGTAAGAGTCTGGTTGGTCGTTCTAGTAGCGATACCGAATACGTAAGATGCTGTAACACAGGAAACTTAACGTAACGCGAAAACTTGAGTTGAAATGAATAATCAAAAAAACGTTACAAAAAGAAGAACATTAAAACACATAAAGACACAAGACTACAACAGAATTTGAAGTTAACTTAATTCTCGTAGTCCCGGTTGCTTTTGATGATCCCGCTCAGGGGGCGGGACATAAGGAGTTGCACTTACTTAGCCATTGGACAAGCTGATCCTCAGTAAAGCTCTCTATAGCGGTTGCTTAGTTTCACCATAAGCCACAGACGTCTCACTTGGATTAAATTAATATCCTAAGTATCTAAAAGAGATTGAAAAAGTAATCACACAATAACACAAAAAAATTACTCAAAGTTACAAGTTAGATGCAGAACTTCGTTGTAAGGTTCAGATGAATCAAAAGCACCTTGAATGATACCTAGAAATCGTTAAAGCCATTCCAAACTGACAGTGCAGGCATTTACTATACTTTTAACTAAACAATACTATGAGTAATACAGCTGTCGGAAAAAGGTTACATTGTAAAAACTTAATGTGTGTTGCACAAATTATTAAAAACCCGATCGATCAAAAACACATACAAGCAAAAGCCGGTTATTTCTATATATCATACAAACCAGATAATAAATATCAAAACAAAAAGATAATTTACTAAAACATCAATCAAGTAGATATGTGAAGATACATAAAAAAAAAAATTCAGTAACATTAATATGTATTAACTGTAATGGTGTGTGGATATTAAAAGAATAATCATTGATCACACTCTTTTATGAATCATTTAAAGTATATAGCTGTTTGGACTTCTCAGGGATCCAAGATTATTGGTATGTAACTAAAGTTTCGTTAAGATAAAACTGTTCCCAGAAAGAGTTGAATTTTGAATACAATTAAAGTTGTCTCTTTAGAACAAAAGGTGAGTTCTTGGTTTTTTTTAAGAGGAAGCCGATAGTTTCTTGACCGTTTGTTGATGTCGTAATCTCCAGGGGGTGCCGTTATGGCGCCAGGCTTGGGTGATAAGGTTTGCAAGAGGGGCTGTGATTGACAGAGTTAACTATGGGGAAAGAAAGTAGTTAATTTTTGCAAAAGCCAGAAGACAATTAAGAACGATTGGTGGCGTGAAAACGTTGAACAAGATTAGCACATGGACCTTAGTTCATGATTGGAGAATGTCGAAGGTTATATGTCTTGTTTGAACAGACCGTCCAATTCGTTGGATTCAAGGTGGGGGGTTAAGATTCTGTCCAAGATGTAGGGCCTCTGAATCCAAGATGTTGTAAAGTTTACGACTTGGGGGAAGAAGGGTAAAGAGAGGGAGATCCAGAGATCTCACGCATACAGTTGTGAAATCAATATAAATTGTTAAGTTACAAGCAAAATTCTCATCATTTTAAATTTAGGGTTTTTTTTTTACAGTGGTTGCTTAAAAAGTTTGTGAACCTTTTAAAATTTTCTGTGTTTCTGAATAAATATGACCTAAAAATCATCAGTTTTCACCAAGTAATAATGCTGCCTTCAAGTCATACTCTGGGAGTTTTCTACTTTGGAGTTAGGAGGTGTACTTATGACATTGATGTCCGTTCAAGTGTTTTTTGTCGGGTTGGTGCGCCAAAAGAAAACTTTGTTTGTACTACGCTACTTTTTGTATAGGCAAAACAAGCCAGTTATGTAGCCTTACTTGAAGAGAATGAAAGGCGAACAGGACAGGAATTAGATGAGTAATATTTTATATTATATATATTATTTGTTGTAATCCTCATAACATTAGGCAAGTTGGAAAAAGTTCACTAGCTTAAACTGTACAGTTAACATGCAAAAACTTACTGTTAGTAAAGTAAAAACTTTTTACGTTTACTGCAGTAGCACGCATCCAATGCCAGCAGCTGGCATGACGTTTTCGTTACTGACACGACCCCAACTCGGAAAAAGTCGGGTTTTAAAAAAATAATAATTATATGAAAAATCCGAAAAATTTCCCACTGGTAAATACGGTACATTGTGGTGATTGTTTACACATGATCTCTCATCTCGTGAATAGAATTTCCCACACCACTTGAAGGCAGCATAAAAGTAGATAAAGAGAACCCAATTGTGTTAGGATTCCATGCCCCCCCGCCTCCATTTTTTTTCCCTGTTCTTTTTTATTGGTTTTGGCGGTTGTGGGGCGATTCGGGACTAACATTGCCCACAAATCTCCGTGCGGAACTAATAATGGCCGGATACTAACTAGAGATTCTTCATTTGCTTTTTTTTGTTTGGTTTTCTTTTTTCTTTGTTGTTTGGTTAATTTGCTGTCCGGCAACGCGCAGCTGGAATTTTGGTATATAAGCTCCTTTTGGGTTTTTTTCCGGTTTGCCGGCAATGGCAGTAGAATTTCCTTCCTGTTCTCGTAATGTGCGTGTCCGGACCCGCCTCCATTTTCTGTCTTTTTTTGTTTTTGCGGTTGTGGGCGACGGGAATACATTGCCCACAATCCCGTGCGGGACTAATATGGCCGGATACTAACTAGAGTTCTCATTTGCTTTGTTTGGTTTCTTGTTTTTTGTTAAGTGCTGTAAGACGCAGCTGGATTTTTGTATATAGTCCTTGTTTTTTCCGGTGGCGGACCACATGGCAGTAGAATTTCCTCTGTTCGGATGTTCGTGTGCGCTCCACGTTGTTTTTTGATGATGCATTTCCTACCCACGCCGGGTCTTCGTAAGTTGAGTTTCTTGGTATACGTTTTTCGTATTTAGTCTTGTAACCATGCCTGGTTGTTTAGCCATTATGTCTTTGCTTAATCTAATCTTGTGACCATGCCTAGTTGTTTTTAGCCATAGCCTTGCTTAATTCTTAGTCTTGTAACCATGCCCCTTGTTGCTTAACCATGGCCTTGCTTATCTAATCTTGTGACAATAAGATAAGATAGCCTTTTATTATCCCACAGGGGAAAATTTATCTCTTGTTACGGCCACCAAGAAGGGAGAAAACAGAATACATAACAAGTATACACATTCTTTAAAATAATGAGATAAAAAGCACAACTATACAATAACATAGAATATATGAAAAAATATACCGAATATACAAGTTGTTGAAATAGGTTATTGCAAATTGCACATTGTTTTCCGCATAAAAGATATATACTGATTAGGTTTATAAAATATGTTGCTTTAATAGTATGGTGCATAATTGCAATATTATTTTTCCACGGTGTTTTGGGGTAGTAGCAGTGACTCAGAGACTGTTTGTTTTGCTTTGAATAATTTCAAAACCGTGATCGCCTGTATCTCCCCTCTCGTTAAAAAACTTCTTCCCCCAAGTCCATAAAACTTTACAACATCTTGGAATGCAAGAAAAGGCCCTACATCTGGACAGGATCTTACACCCCACCGTTTGACTCCCATCAACAGTTAACCTCCTCTTCCCAAACTGACATACAACCTTCACATCTCCATTCATAAACTAAGTCCCATTGTGCTAATCTTAAAAAAAAAAAGGGGTTTTTCAACAAAACGGTCCCAGGCCACCAAGTTTTTTTCTCAATTTTCCTTTTTTAAAACTGATTTGTTGCAGAATATATAACGGTTTCCGTCACAGTGAACCTTCATCACAGCCTCTTGTAAGCCTTAATCACCTCCAGGAAAGGCACCCAGAAAGGACAGCTCTGGATTTATGAACACAAAGAAACCTCAGCTCTTGGTCCTAAGAAGCACAACTTTTAATCATTGTATTCAACTTTTTTTTTCTGGGAACAGGTTATCTTCATCGAAAACCCTTTTTATTACATAACAAATAATCTTTGGATCCTGAGAAGTCCAAACACGCCCTATATACATTTAAATGATTTATACAAAGAGTGGATCAAGGATATTCTTTTTATATCCACACACCGTTATAATAGATTATACATATGTATGTTACTGAATTTATGTAAAGCTTCATATCTACTTGATTATGTTTTTTGTTTAGTATAATTATCTTTTTTGCTTTGATATTAGTGATCCCCATTTAGTATGATATATAGAAAATAACAGCTTTTTTTTGCCTAATGTGTTTTGATCGATATCGGGTTTTAAAGAATTTGTGCAACAAACATGAAGTTATTTACAATTGTAACCGTTTCCTACAGCTTGTATTAATCATAAAGTATTGTTTAGTTAAAAGTATAGTAAAATGCCTGTTTGCTGTAGTTAAAATGCTTTAAAAAACGATGTTTCCTAGGTTACCAATTCCAAGGTGCTTTTTGATCAGCTGAAAAACCTAACAACGAAGTCGGCAATCTAAACTTGTTAACTTTGAGGATTTTTCGTTATTGTGTGATAAATTTACTTTTAATAAATTCTCGTTTAGATATGTAGGAATATTATTTTCATCCAAGTTAGATGTCAGTGGTTTATGAATTGATGAAATAAGGCAACCGCGATAGGCGAGCTTTAACTGAGGAGTCAAGCTTCTCATTGGCTAAGTAAGGGCAAACTCCTTATGTCCAGCCTCCAGCCCGCCCCCCAAGCCGGACATTCAAAAAGCAATGCGGACGACCGCGTAGTGAGCTAGCTTTCAAGTTTTCGTGTTTTAGTCTTGTGTCTTTAATGTTCTTTAAGTCTTTCCTTTTCCCTTTTTGTAGTTTTTTCCTTTTTTGTAACGTTTTTGGATTATTTCATTTAACTCAGTTTTCGCGTTTACTTTAAAGTTTCCTGTATACAGCAGTCCTTTTACGTAGTTCCGTAAAATAATATCGCTGAACTAGAAGATAGTTAAAAGGACCAACCAAACTTAAAGCTCTTACTATTCTCGCACAGTTACAAGTTTTTCTCCGAGTTTTGGTTTGAAGCCTCGTGGTGCTAGAAACGTGCTTGACTACTCCAACCTTTATTTGTGGCCAAGATAGAAATCCGAGTCTGCACGCCCGCCGCAAAGTCGAGGTCAAGGAACCTTCAACATAGACTTATTTCACGCCCTTAAGTTAATTTTTAACATACTATCCACATTCAACGTAATTAAGGTTACCAGTAGCATTGCAAAAACGTTAGTTATTATTGCCGCGACCGATAAGTTACATAGTCATCTTGTTTTCCGAATTTTTTAATTACTGTAATGTGTACGCTTGCCATTAATTCCGGTTCTCCATACTGTGTATATACATGTTCATCGTCATTTTATGATTTAAACCTCTGCCCTGTGATACACTCAGTATTAACATTAGAATAATCTGTTGGTAATGGCCTTGTTTGTAAGTTAATAAACCTTGTTTATAAACTTTTGAAATTTGTCGCCTGGTTTGAGAGTTCATTCATTCAAAGATCGAGAAAACTACTTGGAATTCACTATTCAGAACTAGACTGATCAAGTTTGTTGTTTCTTTTTCCTGGTTTCCAGATCGGCCAGTGAATTATTTATATTTATCATTAATCGATTTGGTGGTGCCTCGTATTTCTTAATTAATTAATATGTAATTTAATTAATAAAGTTTAATTAAAAATTAATCCAATTAAAGTGTAGTCTTAGTTTGCTACATAATGTTGGTGCTCTACTGGGTAAGATTTAGATTGTACAGCCTGACAGCAGTAGGAAGGAAGGAGCTGCGGTATCTCCTTTGTGCAGCAGAGGTGAAGGAGCCTGTTGCTGAAGCTGCTGCCCAATGCTACGACCGTCTCCTGCAGTGGGTGGGATGGGTGATCCATTATGGATGACATCTTGATCATCATCCTTCTCTCCCCAACCACCTCCACTGGATGAAGTGCACAGCCCAGCACAGAACTGGCCTTCTTGATCAGCTTATCCAGCTTCTTCCTGTCTGCTGTCGAGATACCGCTTCCCCAGCAGTCAACTCCATAAAAAAAGGCTGATGCTACCACAGTATGGTAGAATGTTTCTAGGAGTGTGCCCTGTTTTCCGAAAAACCTGAACCTCCTCAACAGATGCAGTCTGCTCTGGCCTTTCTTGTACAGTGCCTGTGTGTTGTCAGTGCAGTCCAGTTTATTGTTCAGGTGAACACCCAGGTACTTATAGGTACTGACAATCTCAATGTTCATTCCCTGGATATTCACCGGTTTATGTGAGGTGGACTTGATCCTACGATAATCCACCACCAGCTCTTTGGTTTTACCCGTGTTGATCTGGAGGCAGTTTTGCTGGCACCAGTCTATAAAGTTCCCAATTAGTTCCCCATACTCGCTATCATCGTCATCCAAAATGTATCCAACAATAGCAGAGTCATCTGAGAACTTCTGTAGCTGGCAGTTTGGTGTGTTATGTGTGAAGTCAGCAGTATAGAGGGTGAAAAGGAATGGTGCCAGAACTGTCCCCTGTGGAGCCCCAGTCCTGCACAGGATTGTGTCCGACTTACAGTCCTTAAGAGGCACGTACTGTAGTCTATTAGTGAGATAGTCCAGTGTCCATGTAGTGATATGGTTATCGACACCTGCACTCTCCACTTTGCTCCTCAAGAGTGTGGGTTGAATGGTGTTGAAAGCACTTGAAAGATCAAAGAACATGATCCTCACAGTGCTTCCTGCCATGTCCAGGTGGGAGAGGGATCTGTGAAGGAGGTAGATGATTGCATCATCAACCCCGATGCCTGGTTGATAGGCAAACTGCAGTGGATCCATTGCTGGTTTGACCAGTGGGCGAAGATGGGCCAGAACAAGCCTTTCCATGGCCTTGATGAGGTGAGAGGTCAGTGCCACTGGCCTGTAGCCATTTAAATCAATAGGGTGTGCAGTCTTTGGAATTGGAACCACACACGATGTCCTCCAGAGGACTGGCACTCTCTCCTGTTTCAGGCTAAGGTTGACGATGTACTGGACTATCCCACACAGCTGGTCTGCACAATGCCTCAGTATCCCAGGGTTAATGCCATCCGGACCTGCTGCTTTCCTCAATTTCATCTTCCTCAGTTCCCTTCTCACTTGTTTTTTGCTGAAGAACAAAGGAGAGCTGGATCGAGTGCTAGTTGTCAACTGCTGAGGTGCAAAGCATTGAACTGTGGTGGGTGTGGGGTGCTGTGAGGGTGAACAAAGGGGTTGGGAGCAAGGTGTTGATGACAGGCGGGTGCAAACAGAAGGAGCAGCCGAAGGGGTTGGAAGTGACCATGTGAGCTGGTCTGGGGGGTGGGCAGATGCCTGATCAATTCTGTTAAAGAAGATCTTAAGGTCATTTGCCCACTGAAGGTCTCCCTCAGACTTCCTGTTGGATTCTTTAAATCCTGAGATTGTTTTCAGGCCCCTCCAGACTCCACTCACATTGCTCTTTTGCAGCTGCATCTTCTTTCTGTAGCAAGCCTTGCCCTCCCTGATCTTTCTCTTCAGCTCCTTTTGTACTCTCCTCATCTCATCTTTGTTTCCTGACCTGAAGGCCCTCTTCTTCTAATTCAGAAGAGTCTTCAGATCTGGAGTAACCCAGCTCTTGTTATTTACATTTACATTTACAGCATTTAGCAGACGCCCTTATCCAGAGCGACTTACAATTTGGATACAATCTTACAATCCAAGCAATTGTGGGTTAAGGGTCTTGCTCAAGGACCCCCCCCCCCAACAGTGGCAGCTTGGCAGAGATGGGATTTGAACCCTCGACCTTCTGGGCCAGAGTCCAGTACCTTACCTACTAGGTCAGTCTGTTATTGGAGAAACACCATACTGTCTTGTGAGTACAGTGCTCTCCACACAGAAATTTAAGTAGTCTGGTGATGCAGTCTGTAAGGCATCCACATCCTCATTGTGTGAATCGCAAAAAGACCCTTCCAATCAGTCATGTCGAAACAGTCCTTCAGAGCCTCATAAGCCTCATCTGACCAGATTCTGACACTTTGTGTATTGGCAGGATGTCTACGAACTATGGGTTTGTAGACTGGCAATAGACGCACCAAGTTGTGGTCAGACTTGCCCAATGGGGGTAGTGGTGATGTGTTGTATGCCTCTTTGGTATTGGCATAAAACAAGTCCAGTGTTTTATTGTCTCTAGTATGACATGTTACATACTGTTTAAAATTTGGAAGAGTTGAGGACAAGGAAGCATGATTAAAATCACCAGACATCAGGATAAGAGCCTGTGGATGCTGTGTCTGCAGCCTGGATGTGACCAAGTGGATGACGTCACAAGCAGCATTCACGTTAGCAGAGGGGGAAATGTACACAGTTATCGCAATAACATGTGAGAATTCTCTTGGTATATAATACGGTCTCATGCTAACGGCTAACAGTTCCATGTCTGTACTGCAGATTTGTTCTTTAATAGTGATGTGACCTGGGTTACACCATCTATCATTTATAAACACAGCCAGTCCCCCTCCTTTCCTCTTACCGCTGTCCTTCATCCTGTCTGCGCGCTGAATTTGAACGGCAGTGGTATTGAAAGCCAGCAGCTGTTCTCTGGTGTAAACAATGGTGCCATGATCATATGCCAATTCCCTCGACGTGAATGTAAACAGTAGTCCCAAAAACAGCAGAGAAAACACAAGTATGTGGACCATGATTGACGTGACATTCAGAATAAATTAAAGACAGTTAAATTAAAGCTTAAAAACCAAGAAAGAGGTGAAAAACATGTATTAAAGAGTATAAGAAAGACGTAGAAAAGACGCGCTGCCGTAACTGGCTGCCACTCGAGTGGAAATGCCTTGCTTAATCTAAACTTGTGACCATGCTATGCTGTTTAGCCATGCTTTCCTTTATTTATTTATGATACCACATCATGTTGTTTAACCATGCCTTGCTTCATTAGTTAGCCTTGCAGTCCAGCCCTGCCTAGCCTAGCTCTGCGCATTAATTTAGGTTTCTACCCTTTTTCCCTTGTTGTGGTGTTTCTTGGTGGTGTTATTATTATGCTTCATTATTTGCTCATCTAAAAAATAGGTTTTGTTTGACTGGTACCTGCTCTCATCTGCCCATGCTTCCTTGAACCCTTAACAGTAGGACCTTCTGCGTCCTGTGGTCCTTCACCTCAGGGGCAGACCTCTGGAGTGGGTTCTTGAATGGTGACCGCAGTTCTTGCAGGGGACCGTGGATCAGTTCCTAGAGGCTCTCGGGTCTAAATTCGGCTACTGCCCAACCAAACTCCATCGACCTCGCCTTGTTTGCCCCATCCTCAAACCTCTGCCACTTAGTTCCATTAACGAGCCACTAGAACCACGTATCCGTGTATCTGGGCACACTAGCACCGTCTAACTTGGTGTCTGAGTATGCTAGTCCCATTTACGATGATGTAATGACCTTGTTGATGAGCCGCTAGCACCATGTAACCCGGGATGCGTACACGCTAGCCCCATTTCCGATCACTCTGTGCAGCTAAACTCCAAAGATGAGCCATTACTTTCCAAGCCGGCCGCGCTGTCTAGCTCCGCAGATGGGACACTAGCACCCGATTTGAATGCACTAGTCCTGTTTCTATGCGTGCTGTGCCTATGAGCCCCGTTGATGAGTCGTGAGCATCCTGCAGCACAGTAACTGAGCCGCTATTGCCAGACAACCTTGAACTGTTAGCTCTGTTTTTGAACACGCTAACCCCATATTGGTGCACGCCGTGTCAGTTAGCTCCGCGGACGAGTCAGTAATGACCCTTAGCACCGTACCCGAGCCACTAACGTCATGTAATCCTGCGCCACACCGCGCCCTTGAGTTCCAATATCGAATGCATTACTCCTGTTTGGAGGGTCCTTGCACTAGTCCACTCAGTGACCCAGACTTGGGTACCCCGTAGCTCAGTATCTGAACCTGTTGGGTCCGCCTCCGAACTTGCTCCACTTCCAAGAGCGCCACCATGATTTGCTCTAGTTGCAAGCGATTTGCACACTTTAACCCTGCACCTGACCAAATTGGCTCCGTTTTTGAACCGTACATGCTGATTAGTCCCGTTTCCGAACATCATGCTCCCGCCAGCTTGGTCACCAAGCCCCTAGCATTGCTTAGCCCTGAAACTGCACCTGCTTGTTCTGTTTTGGGAACAGGTGAACAGTTGGCACTCAGTGGCCCAGTATTTGAGCCTCGTATCCAGGTCCACCGGCCTCGTGGATGGACTGTTGGTGCCTTGTGACTCAGTACCGGAGCAGTTGGTGTCAAGTGGAACAGTTCCTTGGCATATTGGCTCCATAGGTGAACACCCTTGCCCCGCATTTGGGCTTGTTGGTTTCGCATTTGAACACATTAACTCAGGGCCTGAGCCGATAGCGAGACCAAAATGAAGTTTTTGTTTCAAAGAAAAGTGTTATATTTGGAGACAGAAAACACTACATTCCAGCATAAGAACCTTATCCCAACTGTGAAACGTGGTGGTAGTATCATGGTTTGGGTCTGTTTTGATGCATCTGGGCCAGGACAGTGTAGCAAACCTAAGACTACACTTTGATTGGATTATTTTTTAATAATAATAATAAAAATAAAATAACGGGGCACCACCAAATCATTTTATTGCCTGGTAGATTTGGAAACCAGTTAAAAAGGGAACAACAAACGTGATCAGTCTAGGTCTGAATAGTGAATTCAAAGTTGTATTTCTCGACCTTTTGAGTGAATGAAACTCTCTCAAACCAAACGGCAAATTCAAAAGGTTTATAAACAAGTTTATTAACTACAAACAAGGCAATACCAACAGATTATCTAATGTAATAACGAGTGTATCCCATATTACAGTAATTAAAAATCAGAAACCAAGATGACTCTATGTAACTTATCGGTCGCACAATAATTACCAACGTTGCAATGTTACTGGTAACCTTAAATACGTTGAACGTGAATAATATGGTTGAAGCGACTTAGGCGTGGACAAGTCTATGTTGAAGCGTGGTTTTAAGATCAAACGCAATGTTATGAGGATCAGGGACCCAGATAAGCCATAACAGCGGTACTTGCCGGTTTGTTTGCGAGGGCTCACGCGAAGGAGATGGAACGGAACCGGGCCTCTGCCTGTCGTCAGACGTCACACGAGGGAATGGCAGCGATCCAATCTTCAGACTCTGATGCCCCTGTTCGGTGGACTCTGGAAGATCTTGGCGATTAGCCTTCAGTCCGTGGAACCACAGATGTGTTGAGGGCCTCGCTTGGCTTTTTTCCCAGCTGTTGGTGATCCGGGGTCTCTGACCTCGACTTGCGTGCGTGTGACTCGGATTCTATCTTGGCCACAGATAAAGGTGGAGTCGAACATGTTCTCGCACTACGAGCTTCAACAAAAACTTGAAAAATTTGTATAGTACGAAAATGGCAGAGCGTGAAGTAGATCTTGGCTGGCTGGTCTTTCCACTATCTTCTAATTTGGCAATAGCGAACTACTTAAGACTGCTGGGCACAGGAAACTTAAAATAAACGTGAAAACTTGAGCAAAAAAAGGATTCCGGCACGCAGAACTGGGGAGGGAGCGACGAGGAGGACCAGGCGGGATAAAATAAACGCGCGAAACTTGAGCAAAAAAACGGATAAAAAGGCTGACAAAAAGAAAAACTGCAACTTTAAAAGGACTTGAAGAACAAAGAGAACAAACAAACACAAGAGACTTGAAGCTAGCTCTCCACGCCGTCGGACCGCGTTGCTTTTGAATGTTCTGGCTCGTAGCGGCTGGAGGCGGGACATAAGGAGTTGCCCTTACTTAGCCAATGAGAAGCTGACTCATCAGTCAATCCCTCCTATGTGATTGTGTCTTATTTCACCATATGAGCCACAGATAAAGGTGGATTAATATATTCCTACATATCTAAAAGAGATTAAAAGTATTACATAATAACCGAAAAATTCTCAAAGTTACAAGTTTAGATGCAGACTTCGTTGTAAGGTTCAGATCAAAAGCACCTTGAATTGATAAACTAGAACATCTTTAAAGCATTCTAAACTACAGCACATACATCTGCTATTCCTTAAACACATAATACGATCGATACAATATGTAGGAAATCAGTACATTCTAAATAAACACTTCATGTTGGTTCTTTTATAAGTATGAAACAGTATAAAACGAGCGATCGATGTTGATCAGATAAAAACAGCTGTTATTCCTAATCACAACTAAGTTATAGCACAACTGGATCATATTACAGATAAAAAATGATCGTTATTACTAAAACATTAACCAAATAGAGATGAAAATATATATCAGTAGCATACACATACACACACACAGACACACATATATATATATATATATATATATATATGTATATATATATGGATATATATATATAATGTGTGGTGTGTGTGTGTGTGTGTGTATATATATATGTATATTATATGTGTGTGGATTATTTATACACGTTAATATTGTGGGTACGAGGAATATCTCCGATCCATTCTTTGTATGGAATAGTATAGGGGTGTTTAGACTTATTATGAAGTAAATATCATGTGTGACCTAATTAAAAAGTTCCGGTGAAGATAATCTGTTCCCAGAAAAAGTTGAATACCATTATGACAGTTTGTCTCTAGAACAAAGGCTGATAGTTTCTTGGTGTCGTAAATCCAGGGCTGTCTTTCTGGCGCCAGGCCAGTTGCGGAAAAAGTCGTTAATTTTGCAACCGTCAGAGGGAAATGGAGAAAACTGCGTCTGAACGCTGAAACTCCCTTTTAAGGTTGAGACACGAACTTAGTTTATGATAGCCGAGATGCACAGGTTTTCTGGGCTTGGCCATGTCCTAAGTTTCTTCTGTTGTTTTGAGCAAAAATGTTGTTTATCTGGCCTGTTAAGCAAGAGTCTGGTCCAGATGTTGGGCCTTCACTTGGTGGGGTAAGATCCTGTCCAAAGGGGCCATTGCATTCCGAGAGTGTCGTAAAGTTTAAGACTTGACAAAAGGGTTAAACGGAGGGTATAGAGAGTTGGGGAAACTTTTAATCCAGCTATTAACGCTACAACAGCTTGACATCATTGATGGAACAATGAATTCTGAATTATATCATAGAATTGTAAAGAAAAATATCAGGAAATCTGTCCATGAACTGAATCTCAAGAGAAGGTGGGTCATTCAGCAAGACAACGACCACAAGCACACAAGTCGTTTTACCAAAGAATGGTTAAAGAACAATAAAGTTAATGTTTTGGAATGGCCAAGTCAAAGTCCTGACCTTAAGACAATCGAAATGTTGTGGAAGAACCTGAAGCGAGCAGTTAATGTGAGGAAACCCACCAGAGATGAAGGTCTTCTATATAGAGGAATGAGCTAAAATTCTTCCAAGCCGGTTACAGGAAACGTTTAGTTGCAATTATTGCTGCACAGGGGGGTAAGACCAGACATAGAAAGCAAAGTAAATATATATATATGAATCTCAAGAGAAGGTGGGTCATTCAGCAAGACAACAACCATAAGCACACAAGTCGTTTTGTTTATATATGTATATATATATACACACACACACACGCAGTGGGGCAGAAAAGTATTTAGTCAGTAACTAATTGTGCAAGTTCTCCGACTTAAAAAGATGAGAGAGGTCTGTAATTTTCATCATAGGTACACTTCAACTATGAGAGACAAAAATGAGAAAAAAAAAATCCAGGACATCACATTGTAGGATTTTTTAAATACACCTGTCCACAGCCTCAAACAGTCAAACTACTAAAACTCAAACCATGGCCAAGATCAAAGAGCTGTTGATGGACACCAGGAAAAGAAAATTGTAGACCTGCACTAGGCTGGGAAGAGTGAATCTACAATAGGCAAGCAGGTTGGTGTGAATAAATCAACTGTGGGAGCAATTGTAAGACATACAAGACCATCAATAATCTCCCTCGATCTTGGGCTCCACACAAGATCTCATTCCATAAGGTCAAAATGATCATGAGAACGGTGAGCTAAAATCCCAGAACTACACGAAGGGACCTGATGAATGACCTGCAGAGAGCTGGGACCAAAGTAAAAAGGCTACCATCAGTAACACACTACACCAAGAGGGACTCGGATCCTGCAGTGCCAGGCGTGTCCCCCTGCTTAAGCCAGTAAATGTCCAGGCACATCTGATCCAGAAGAAGATTGGGAGAATATCATGTAGTTAGATGAAACTAAAACAGAACTTTTTGGTAAAAACTCAACTCGCCATGTTTGGAGGAAGAAGAATTCTGAGTTGCATCATATCTACTGTAAAGCATGGGGGTGAAAACCTCATGCTTTGGGGCTGCTTTCTGCAAAGGGGACAGGACGACTGATCCGTGTTAAGGGAAGAATGAACGGGGCCATGTATCATGAGATTTTAGCCAAAACCATCTTCCATCAGTGAGAGCATTGAAGATGGAACGTGGCTAGGTCTTCCACCATGACAATGGTCCCAAACACACTGCTTGGGCAACGAAGGAGTGGCTCCGTAAAAAGCAGTTCAAGGTCCTGGAGTGACCTAGCCAGTCTCCAGACCTCAACCCCATAGAAAAGTTGTGGAGGGAGTTGAAAGTCCATGTTGCCCCAAAACATCACTGGTCTAGAGGAGATCTGCATGGAGGAATGGGCCAAACCTGGTGAAGACTTACAGGAAATGTTTGACCTCTGTCATTGCCAACAAAGGTTGTTACAAAGTATTCAGTTGAACCAAATTTATTAACGAAATACTTATTTTCCACCATAATTTCACTATAATTTACAATTAAATTATTAAAAAATCCTACAATGCGATTTCCTGGATTTTTTTTCTCATTTTGTCTCTCATAGTTGAAGTGTACCTATGATGAAAATTACAGACCTCTCTCATTTTTCTCAGTAGGAGAACTTGCACAATTCAGTGGCTGACTAAATACTGTTTTGCCTCACTGTACACTGTGCTCATAAAGGGATGGACATGGTCAGCGACATTACTCAGGCTGTGGTGTTTAAATGGTGCTCAGTTGGTATTAAGGGTGTCCAAAGTGTGCCAACAAAATACCCCCACATCACCACTACCAGCAGCCTTAACCATTGATACAAGGCACACTCGATCCATGCTTTCATGTTGTTTATGCCAAATTCTGGCCCTACCATCCGAAATTGAGACTCATCTGAACAGACAATGATTTTCCAATCTTCTGTTGTCCAATTTTGGTGAGACCATGTGAACTGCAGCTTATACTGCCTGTTCTTAGTTGACAGGAGTGGTACCCAGTGTTCTTCTGCTGCTATAGCGCATCTGCTTGAAGGTTTGAAATGTTGTGCATTCAGAGATGCTCTTCTGCATACCTTGGCTGTAGTGAGTGGTTATTTGCGGCACTGTTGCCTTTATATCAGCTCAATCCAGTCTGGCTATTATCATCTGACCTCTGGCATCAACAAGGCATTTTTGCTTAGAGAACTGCCGATCACCCAGTCACCTGATAACTGATCACCTTTCTCTATAAACCCTAAAAATGGCTGTTCTACTAACTACCTTATTTTTCAGGCTATAAAGCGCACCGGGTTATAAGGCGCGATATCAATGATCGACTTCTAATGGGTCTATTTTCATACATAAAGCTCACCGGGTTATAAGGCGCATGAAATGAAACAAAACTCTTAAGTTCCGTCGGAAGCTCTGTTTGGTCTTATTTACCTGGCGCAGGGCGTCTTCTTGCTTCCTCCATGTCCGTACCATTGATTCGTTAATGTTGAATTCTCTCGCAGCTTCTCTATTTCCATGTTATACTGCGTGATGATAGTGTTGAGTTTGAAATCCGCTTCGAAAATAAATGAATGAATGCACATACCCTAATGTTGAGGCACAGGTCGTATTACTCCGCTATGCTCATGACTACGGTGGCTGTGAGCTTCGTAACTTACCAAGGCCGTGCTAAAACATTTTGACAGATTTATGAGCGCCGTGTACCATCTACAGTCGGTTCTAGGTCAGAAAGCACAACCAGAATTAATTCATACATTAGGCACACCGCATTTTAAGGCGCATTGTCGATTTTTGAGAAAGTTAAAGGATTTTAAGTGTGCCTTATGGTCTGAAAAATACGGTACTCTCCCACTAGATCAGTAGTTTCTGAAATACAGTTTCAAAGGTGCCTATCAAGCAACAACAACCAAGCCACGTTCAAAGTCACTTAGCCATCCCATTCTGATGCTCCGTTGGACTTCAGCAGGTCATCTTGACCATGTCTACATGCCTAAATGCATTCAGTTTCTGCCATATGATTGGCTGATTAGAGTCCTTGAGCACAAGTTGAGAAACCAAATGTGCAAAGTAATACACCATTTCATGTGGACAAAAATGTGTGGGTCTTCTAATGATTCTGTATTACAGTGCTACTATACTAGATTTCAATGCAGAGGCTCGATATCATGCTGCACATCCAGCACACTATGAAGAAAAGTCATTTAAACAAGCCAGGGACAATCCAAAACAAACAGGCTTCTGACAAGCTAAATAAGCACATGGTGGGACTTTTAATTGACACATCTCTTCAACAAGTAGCTCAATTGCAACCCCAAATCAGAAAAAGTTGGGACAGTATGGAAAATGAAGATTTAAATAAACTGCAGTGTGTATTACATTTACTCTGACTTCTATTTCATTGCAGACAGTATGAGCCCAAGATATTTCGTGTTGTGTCTGGTCATGTTGTGTCTGGTTTTTCTCAGTTGCTTTGGTGCATTTCTCACATCACTATTAACATTTTCACAACAGTAATGAATTTCTTGCGAATTTCTTAAAACAATTAGTACAAACTGCAAAACCTAGTTGATAACCTGCAAAAGCGTGTCACTTGCTCAAAATGAATAGTTCATTCCTCAAAAGCAAGCATTCATATCAATGAAAGTTTTTGTGTCATCAAAATAAAAACTCCTGACACCATTGTTTATGAACAAGATAGTCAAATGGCTTTGTCATGTTTTCATTATGACAGTTCACTCTGTAAGTGTTTTCCAGTGCAAAAAACTTTTTATTATGGTTTATTATGGATTATGGTGACACTACCTGAAAATGCTCAAGACAGCACACCTATTTAAAGTCTACAGTTAAGTTACACATTATTGTATTTAGTGAGGTAAATGAGGACAAGACACAATATGTATGTTTCACATTTTTACTCCATATGCACTTTGATATTCTAATTTGTTTGCAGCACTGTGCAAAAGCAAAGTACAAACTTACGACAAAAATAAGAAACACCCTTTGTATAGAGTTGTGCACAACTGTAAACAATATTTCAGTACATATTGGAACTGAATAGGAACATAAAAAAATTTAAATCATTCTTGCACATCCCATACGTTCCTGTCTGTCTGGCCACATATTTGCATCGACATCACAGCGAATATCATCCCTGGCAATGCAGCAAGGAAAGTATCTCCTCGAGTGGCAAATTCACCCTCTACAGGACTCTGTTGTGATGTCATCACATGCTGCATCCATGGCCACTAACAGGGCCATTTGGATATGTGAATGCCGGTCCTATACCTTCCACCTCCAGGCAGAGAAAAACTCCTCTATTGGATTAAGGAATGGGGAGTAGGGAGGGAGATATTCCACCAGCAGCCTTTCATGTGCTGCAAACCACTGTCTGACCAAATCTGAGTGGTGAAAACGCACATTATCCCATATTACCACAAACTTGTTCAGATGGTCTCCATTTAGACCCCTCTCAACAAGCAACAAGATCATAAAGTTTGCAGATGAAACGACCATAGTTGGTCTCATCACGGGCGATAAGGAGGAGCTGGAGTACAGGGATGAGGTGGAGTGGCTGTTGGAGTGGTGCGAAGCCAATAACCTGCTCCTCAACATCACCAACACAAAGGAGCTGGTGGTTGACTTCAGAAAAAACAAAACAGATATCCAGCCACTCATCATCAGGAGAACCTGTGTGGAGAGGGTTCCAGTGTTCAGGTTTCTTGGCATGGAGTTGGAGGACAACCTATCTTGGAGCACCAACACTAAAGTCACGCTGAAGAAGGCTCAACAGAGACTGTTTTTTCTGAGAATTCTCAAGAAGAACTGTCTCCCCCACGAACTGTTACTGGCTTTCTATCACTGTTCCATCGAGAGTGTACTCACATACGGTTTGTGTGTATGGTACTGTAGCAGCACAGCCTCGGACAAGAAGGTGCTCCACAGAGTTGTCAGAGCAGCAGAGAGAATAATAGACTGCACCCTCCCCACCGTGGAACAGATTTACACCGACAGATGCCATAAGAAAGCTATGGACATTTTAAACGACTCTTCACACCCCGGTCATTCTCTTTTTCAGTTCTTGCCATCGGGTAAGAGATACAGAACGATGAAAACCAGGACAAACCGCCTAAAAAACAGTTGCTATGCTAAAGCAATCATGGCTTTGAATTCTAGAGTGCAATAACCTTGCTTCTTGTACATACCCCTCAGCAAATGTTGTGTGTTGTATGGACCAAGACGGGGGATATGGGTGAGGACGCCGTTTTCTGAGATGGCTGCACACATTGTAATATTCCCTCCTTGTTGGCCTGGGACATCAATGATTGCTCTCTGTCCAATGCAATTTCTTTCACGCCTTCTACCTTTTGCCAGATTGAAACCTGCCTCATCAACGTATATGAATGTGTGCAGCAGTTCCCTGGCCTTCAGCTCCAGTACATGCTTTATACCAAAAGAGAGAGAGAGACAAAAACTATAACAACTTTTCCTGTGAGTATGCATAGAACACATAAATGTTTTACCTGTACATACTGGTGACAGATCTCCTTCACTCTGTCACTGTTCCGTTCAAATGGCACATTGTACAATTGTTTCATGCGCATTTAATTTCTTCTGAGCACTCTGTCAATTGTAGCGATTGAAACAGATTCAATATTCCCAAAAATATTGTCATCCTTTATAACAGCGCTTTGTATGTTAGGGCATTGTTTGCAGTCACCTTTGCACAAATGGCTTCCTCGTGTTGCGGAGTAAAAGGGGGCCCTCTTCCACCTCTCTGAGGTTGTTTTGCAACCTATGTGGTGCAGAGTAAAATTACAGTAATGTACAGTAAACATGAGATATATAGCTTTCACCGGTATTACTGTAGTGTACAATAACAGTGCTTATTGCTTGTAAAATGTTGCAGTACAGTACCATACTGTAAATATGGCAAATCTTTACTGTAACACTACTTTACACTACAGTATAGTAAATCTGTGCTGCAATAAAGCTGTAAGTTTAAATGTAAAAAGTTCTTGTCTCACTGGAGCTTTATGTATGACACAGTAGTGCAGTGCAGATTGTTTAGTTCTGAGTTACTGTCCAGTATACACCCCTGTTCTCCCGACGATATGTTTGAATAATAGAATTTACAGTGGATCTTCCAACATTTGGCTGCACCCTTCGCCCAGCCTCAGTCATTGTGAGGCCATGATTGACTACATGGTCCACAATTGTAGCCATAATTTCATCAGGAATCTGCCTATATACTTGGCCTCTTCTTCCTCTTCCCCTGGTTTGTCCCCTTCCCCCTCCTCCACGCATCCTCACGATGCTGACCTTCCATTTCTGTGTCACTGTATTGTCAAAATGGTACACACTGTCCTGCATGGTTCATATATGCTTGCCAATTGAGGGTTCATGGGATTCAGCTTTGAGTGACTGTGGAGAAGTGGCTTCTCATTGGTTACAACTAATGCTTCAAACACTCCTCATCAGTGAAAGCTGAGGTTCACCTGAGAGGAATCGTTTAATTTGGGAGACATTTTCAGAAAAAAATGATAAAGTAATGCATAAGATTTTCTTGACTGCTTTTGACAACTAGTTCTACATTTTTGTATGTAATGATTCAAACAATGAAATGAGAACTGTCATAGGGAAAGACTATTCAGCATTCATAAGTATAATTCATTTTGACTGACATAACATAAGCAAATGATAATGTTATAAAACAGCAGAAAATTTCGCTCCTGTGTCCAACAGTGGACACTTTTTAGTGGAGGCTCTGCATTTCCTGCATGTCATCCTTGATTGCCATTTTTGTTTCTGAAACGGGTTGTTTGCCTACTGGTTTTCGTGCACTGTGTTTCCCTGTTTTTGAGGTTTATTTCTTTAATAAACTTTATTGTAACTGGAATCTTATGGTACAATTTGATACAAAAGGAATATCCACAAAGCGTCTTTAAGGATTAAAGAATGGCAGAGGGTCTCCAGTTTATCAACAAATGTATGAGAAAATTAATGAAATGTTTAAAAACATTTTGAATATATTTACATATTTCAGTCCTAACGTTTTCTGATTTGGCTTGTTTTGCATTGACTTGTTGAAAAATGCATGGACGTCACTGTAACAGATGTTTATGTTGCTCTAAAATCTAAGTGTACTTTTCTGCTTTAATGCTGCCATCACAGAACTTTAAATGATCTTTACCAAGGGCAATAACCAAACCCCATACCGTGAAAGAGCCTGGCTTTTGGACCTATTGCTGAGAACCATCTGGAGAGGAGATCCTCTGCCCACCTTTACTCCCCAAAGACTCAGCCTTTCGTGGATACTGCTTTTGTACCAAATCATGATTATAATCACCTGTTGACATTACCTGTTTGAAATCACATCATTATTTAGTTTTTATTAACACATTAGTAGCCCTAAATTGCCCCCATCCCTTTTTTTTTAATGTAATCTTGGATATGTAATATTGGACAATTGCCTTCTTTAAATAAATGACAAAGTATAATATTTTTCTCTCATTTTTTTTATTGGGTTCTCTGTATCTACTTTTAGGACTTATGTGAAAATATGATAAAGTTTTAGGTCATATGCAATATGTTGTACATATAAATATAGAAAATTAAGAGTTCACAAACTTTTAAGGTCCACTGCAGGTCTCTAAGCTGACTGAAGAACATTTGTAATTTCCCATAACATGCTGGGTGTTTTGACACTACAATACATTTTTAAACCACTAAAAACATATCCATGCCTTTAGAAACTGATAAGCAATAAGATAAAGAAATGTTACAGCAGTGGAACAAACTGCAGACATGTTTATGGCATAGTTGTCACTGAAATTGAAATTATGAAGAAATTAGCCTTTTAGTGAAAACTAAACTCCACTATGACCTCAACGCAGTGAAGAAATATAGTGATTTAACCAAACTTCAAAACCACCCAACTCCACAGTGTGTCAGCTGAGTAGCATTACATAAACATTCAGCATCACCACTACAAATACTGGCATATTAGTGCCAAGAGGAACATGCAGACACAGGAAGAACATGCCAAACTACACAGACAGTAACAAGAAGTAATGACTAAAATCCAAGACACCATACTTTTTTGGTACCAACATTACATTTGTTGGTTGATTTTGTTTCATTCATTTGCCATTGTTTTCTAGGCCTAGATAGATTTTGACTTACATCTTCTTAACTTGAACTCTAGCTAAAAATTACAATAACAGTTTTATCAGAAGGCATATGAAACTGAAAAGTTAAACATTATGTTTATGCAATAAAGTGGAGTGACAACTGTATTTAGTCCAACTCACTTAGGCTTGCAAAATATGAAAAACAAAAGGAAGAGCAACATGAGCTCTTATCTAATAATTATTTTCTTAATATTTTCCCCACTGCTGGAAGTAACTATCAGCATGTTCATCTGAGTGCAATGCCCTAATTACATTCACATTGAGCCAGAATATGGGGCGTTCTCTTGAGGTGGAACAAGAGGCACCACATGGAGCATATAGGCTAACAAGACCTGTCATGGCTACTGGTGGATGATGTTTTAGATGCACCTTCTGTCTGATTCTGTCTGAACTACTCTCCTTAAGGACGAGGGGGAATGCTGGTATCGTACACAACATACTGGAGGAGCTAAGACCTAAGTACCTTGGACGCAGTGCCGGCGCTAAGCTAAAGGCTAAGCTAATGGAGAAGCGACGAAGGTACAAGTCAGCAATTCCATCAGTTGTAATGGGGGATGTAAACTCTCTACCTAACAAGACAGATGAGTTGGCAGCCCTAACAATGAATGACAGGACCTTTAGAGAGTGCAGTTTAATGTACTTCACAGAGACATGCAGAGCACAGCGGCAAAAGTAAAGGCGGAGGACTTGCACTCTTCATCAACATCAGATGGTGCAACCCAGGACATGTAACCGTGAAGGAGATTATCTGCAGAGCACAGTGGCAAAAGTAAAGGCGGAGGACTTGCACTCTTCATCAACATCAGATGGTGCAACCCAGGACATGTAACCGTGAAGAAGATTATCTGCAGAGCACAGCGGCAAAAGTAAAGGCGGAGGACTTGCACTCTTCATCAACATCAGATGGTGCAACCCAGGACATGTAACTGTGAAGGAGATTATCTGCAGACGGGAGATTGAACTGTTAGCGATGAGTCTCAGACCGTATTACATGCCCAGGAGAGGCAGGAGAGTTCTCGCACGCCATTATTGTTTGTGTTTACGTTCCTAAGCGAGCACACGCTGAGACCGCCTGTGACGTCATCCACCTCACTATAGCGAGGTTACAAACACAACACCCAGACGTGTTTGTGATCATACCACATTAGACTCTACTCTCCCGACTTTTCAACAGTTTGTAAATTGCTAAAAAACAAGGATAGACAGGACAATAGACTTACTGTATGCAAATGTCAAGGATGCGTACAGTGCCACACCCCTGCAACCACTGGGGAAATCGGACCATAACCTTATTTTCCTTCAGCCTCAATATAAACCAGGCATAAAAACTCAACCAATTACCACACGGACTTTCAGGAAGTGGTCAAATGAGGCTGAAGAGGCACTCAGGGACTGTTTCGAGTCCACAGATTGGAACGTGCTGCTGGAAACACATGGTGAGGATATTGATGGGGCCAGACACTGCATAACTGACTATATGAACTTCTGTATGGACATTGCTGTTCCCTGCAAAACGGTGCGCTTTTTCCCCAATAACAAGCCCTGGATTACCAGAGACATCAAGGAGCTCCTCAATAAGAAAAAGAGGGCGTTTCGAGATGGTGATCGGGAAGAGCTAAAGCTGGTACAAGGAGAACTCAAGGTCCGCTTGAAGGAGGCAAAAGAATCATACAAAAGGAAGATAGAACAGAAACTGCAGGAGAAAGAAGGCTGCAAAAAGAAGGGAAGAAACTCAGCAGAGGGGGACGTGGTTAGAGCGAACCAGTTCAACCTTTTCTTTAATAGGTTTGATAGCCCTGCTGCAGTTAACACCTCCAACACCCCACCATCAGCCAGTAGTAGTAATGTCTGCACAGTTGCCACCTTAGATGCCCCATCATGCTACACACCAGCCGCTGACTTGGCACCCCCCCCCCAATCATAACCTCAGGTCAAGTCAGGGGTCAACTGAGGAGGCTTCGTCACAGCAAGGCAGCGGGCCCAGACAGGGTGTGTCCGAAAATGCTGAAAGCATGTGCAGCTGAACTGGGGGAGCCACTCCAACACATCTTTAACCAAAGCCTGAGACTGGGAAGAGTCCCCACACTGTGGAAGACATCATATGTCGTCCCAGTCCCCAAAAAAGCACACCCCAGCAAGCCAAATGACTTCAGACCAGTCGCCCTGACGTCGCACATCATGAAGACGTTTGAGCGACTGCTACTCCACCACCTCAGACCGCAGGTCCATCACGCACTGGACCCACTGCAGTTCGCCTACTGGAAGAAGGTGGGGGTAGAGGATGCTATCCTCTATTTGCTACATAGAGCCTACTCTCACCTTGACAAGGAAAGCGGAGTGGTGAGAATTATGTTTTTCGATTTTTCCAGTGCGTTTAACACAATCCAGCCACTCTTATTGGGAGACAAACTGGCGAGAATGGGGGTGGACTCATTCCTGGTGACCTGGATCGTGGACTTCCTCACAGAGAGACCACAGTGTGTCAGGCTAAAGGACTGCTTTTCAGATATAGTAGTCAGTAGCACTGGGGCACCACAAGGGACTGTACTTTCCCCTGTTTTGTTTACCCTGTACACCTCCGACTTTAAGTACAACTCTGAGTCATGCCACATCCAGAAGTTCTCAGATGACACTGCAATTGTGGGGTGTATTGGAGCGGGGGGGCAGGAGGAGGAGTACAGGTGCTTGGTGGATAACTTTGTGTCATGGTGCACGTCAAACCATCTACAGCTGAACACCTCCAAAACAAAAGAGATGGTGGTGGACTTCCGGAGGCACAAGCCCCTTCTTCGACCAATCACAGTTAAGGGGGCTGACGTTGAGGTGGTCAGGACCTACAAATACCTGGGACTACAACTCAATGATAAACTGGACTGGACAGATCACACAGACACTATATACAAGAAAGGACAGAGCCATCTCTACTTTTTGAGGAGGCTTGGGTCCTTCAAAATCTGTAAAAAACTCCTGCTGATATTCTATCAGTATGTCGTCTCCAGTGTTCTCTTCTATGCTGTGGTGTGCTGGGGAGGCAGCATGAAGAAGAGCGATACCGCACGACTGGACAGGCTGGTAAGGAAAGCTGGCTCTGTGGTTGGCACAGAGCTTGACACTTTCATGCAGGTGGCTGAAGAAAGAACTTTAAAAAAACTCTTATCAATCATGGACAATACACAGCACCCTCTGAACAGCACGATCACCAGACAGAGGAGTGTATTCAGCGATAGACTGCTGTCTCTGTCCTGCTCTACAGACAGGCTGAGAGTCTTTTGTTCCCCAAGCAGTCAGACTGTTTAACACCACCCAACAACGGGGTCGTTAAACCTAATCAACTCAAACACACATTTGTATTGCCACTTTACATATTCTGTACTATTTTTATCTGATACACAATACCTTTTCATATTCCACTGGATATACATATATATATATATACCCATAAATTATACATTGTACATATTTATAACTATAACATATGTTTCTATATATTTATTCTTATATATCTGTATATACTGTCTATAAGAAAAGATACACTGCTGATTTTATGTACCAGATGCACATTTTGCACATGCTGTTATTCTGTTGAATACCATATGCTATGCACCTTATTTATTTACTTACCTTATTTGTATCTGCATTCTACCTTATTTTGTTTTTGTAATTTTACCTTTTCTTTGCATTTGTATTAAGCTTTTTCTTCTTTGTTTAAACTACTGGAGACCAATAATTTCCTTCGGGATAAATAAAGTATCTATCTGTCTGTCTATCTGTCTGTCTGTCTATCTATCTATCTATCTATCTGTCTATGCTCTTTCCAGACACTTATGATAATTATGTTTGTATTATTTTCTCAATTATTTTCAAAATATTAAGGTCTCTTCTCTCTTGTTGCTGCTGTTGTCATAAATGCAAGAAACTTAATACACAAATGATCAGGTCTCTTTGCCAGAATAATACTATTTGCTAGTCAGTGTTAAAATACTTTCCATTTTACTGTAGAATAGAACTAATAAAAAAGCAAATAAATTGTATTTTGCTTCTGTGTTGTAAAAATGCAGGTTTAAGGAGTAGTGTTGTCATATTCTTGGAACTTGATTCCATGATGTAAATTGTGGCAATAATTGGAATTCACACTATGCGCACTGTACAACTTACATGAACACTAGAAAATGTGTTTGCTTCAAATATGTACTAACATTTGTGAAACTAGGATTTTAATGCTAGAGCAACCAAGCAATTAATACTCAGCTGTAAAATTAATGAGTTGATTAAATAAAATACGATATAAGAATGTCTTTACTGAAAAGTTCTTTTCTAACATCCTTTAGTTAATTAGTTCTTTGATAGGTCCTGATTGAAGAAAACTTTATCAGAAGTCAAAGTTTGTGGTAACACTTTAAATTACAGCGTGCTAATTATGGGGTAAGTACTGAGTAAGTACAGACTAATTACCTGTTAAATGAGACAAAAAATATCAAATAAGTACAAAGTAATCAAAGGGTATGCTAGTAGATGTACGCAAGTATCTTACAAATATTTTAGAAATACTGCATATAACTTACGGAGTAAGCGCCTGTTAAACTAGAAGTGCCAAGTGGCAGTTATCTGATCGTCATTACGTCATCAAAAATCTTTACACTTAATCAAATGCCAGGATTCTCCTTTCATGACTTTTCGTTGATGTGTGCATTGTATCACCCAGCATCCTTAAATTTTGAAAATCACACCGATACAATTCAAAGTCAGATTTATTTCTATAAATATAAATGAATAAAAACAATTTTACAATGTCTAAAAGCAGCTTTACAGTTTAGATTGTCTTCTAATAACCAGGGCTAATCCCAAATTAACCCAGCCTAGGGTGACAGTGGAAAGGAAAAACTTCCTAAACGTTATAGAAAGAACACTGCGGGAGGGACCAAAACTCAAAAAGGAACCCATCTTCCTTGGGTTGCGGTTGTGTTACAGTTTGCGTGCGGCAATCAGTAGAAGGTGTTACCTGGGATCTAGAATCCCACAAGTAATTGCTGAAGGAACCCAAAATGCAGATCAACAGACAGGTCTGACAACGACATAACGTAAAGAAGGTTTATTATATGCTGCCTTCAAGTCGTCCTCGGAAGCTTCTACTTCGGAGTTCAGAGGTGGTACATACGACATGATGTACGTTCAAGTGTTTTTTTGTCGGGTGGTGACGCCAAAAGAAAACTTTTGTTTGTGCTACTTCTATTTTTGTATAGGCAAAACCAGCAAGTTTATTTAACCTTACTTGAACAGAATGAAGTGAACAGGACACGCATTAGATGAGTAATATTTTATATTATATAATATTATTTTGTTGTAATTCCTCATTAACAGCAGTGCAAGTTGGACAAAATGTACACATTAATGTACAGTGTACAGTTAACATGCAAAACTACTGTTAGTAAACTAAAAACTTTACGTTTACTGTAGTAGCAGCATCCATGCCGGCAGCCGCCATGACGTTTGGTTACTGACACGCCCCCAACTCGGAAAGTCGGGGCTTATCGAAAAATCCGAGTTTCCCATTGGTAAATACGACATTGCGGTGAAGTTTATGTGATCTCATGTCGTAAATACGATATTTCCGACACCACTTGAAGGCAGCAATAATACTTGAGGCAGGAGAATTAGTGTGAGCATATGTGTGACTGGTTCTGGTGGTATGGAGCGCCGAGTTCAGGAAAATGGGAGTATGAGTGTGCGACAGGTGCAACAGGAGGCTAAGTGTGGCGGCAGTGTGAGTCTTGCTTCCAGCTGGTGAGGACCGTAGTGAAGCCGGGGGGGTGAGCCAGGGATGAGCCAGGGAAGGAACAGGAACCAGAGGCTGGAGAGAGAGAGAGCTGGCAATCAGTATCTCCAAGGGAGAAAATAAGTAACGGAGGGGGAGTGGGCAGAAAGACTTCTAGCCTAAACACGGGTGTAGGATAAATCGCCTAGTAGAGGCGAGCATAATAATAACCAAAACCAGCGTGAGAGCTGAAAACAGAACTGTTAATCACATCGGAGTAATAAGTCAACACAGTGTAGCAAACGGGGCTAAGCTAAGCTAAGTGCTAGCGATAAATACGAGCCAGTACCGGACAAGAAGTAGAGAGATTCTGGTGAGTTCTTGGAGATCGATCGGCGGTATTTAACAGGAACGGTGTCAGGGGGGGCCCAGGGGGCAGCCCGTGGGTTTGAAAGATAACAGACCCAAGTGCTAGGAACAACCGTGAAAGCGCGGGAAAAAGAAACTAATACTAAGAGGAAGGAACCCTAGTAGAAAGGGCAACTAAAAAATGCACGCTCTAGGTGTGTGTGCACTGCCTGCTAGAGGTCCCCCTGAGGGATACGAACCCGGGGGCGATATCCTCCGAAGGCGGGGAACGTGACCACCAGACCACGGAGTCAAGCAAGCGAATGGGTTAGAATAAAGGGAGTTAAGGACAAACACAAGAGGCGCTATGCAGACACACTCAAACTAAGGCGACAGGAGATATTAAATGCCAAATGGAGATAAATGTTAACCAATGGGGGTAATAAACCTTTAGATGAACGTTCAGCCTGCACGAACGTAAAGCGTGAGGCTGAAGAGGGAGAAAATGACTCAGGGAATGTGTGTGTGTGTGTGTGTGTAGGAGGCAGCTGGCCGCCAAGTGAGCGTGTATGCAGCGCTCAGAGTGAGAATGAATGAAGTTTGGCTCAGTGATGCACAAGCGCACCCGCTACGCTCTGTGTGTGTCTGTGAGGATCAGGGCGAGCTGTATGCTGTGTGTGTGTGTGTGTGTGTGCGTGTAGCCTGCACGTGCGCAGAGGGTAGCCGGAGCTGGAAGAATGCAGCCCGAGCCGCATGCGGGCTATGCTGGAGAAGAGGAGTCAGAAAAGCGGTGTAGGTTGGACGGAAAGCCGTTACCTGACCTCCTGAGGTTAGGAGGAGGTGGATACCCCCGTGGAGGGATGTATCCAGATGGCATTACCAGCGCGAGCGTCTGAGGTGGCCGTCGCAGAGCAGAAGCCTGGAGGGCGACTGGCGAGGAAGCGTTAGATGAAGGTAAGCAGCGTCTCGATTTTTCCCTTACCTAATAATCTACGTCCCTATCGTTACCTCAGCCTTTTGGCTTACATATCCCGCCTCCTTTACGAGACGGGATTACCTCTGTCCTTGACCGAGAGGAAATAAACGCCCGAAAGCCATAGAAGAAACTTCGCTTTGAAGAGTGTAGCATGGAACCATAGAATGCGCCGAAGGCCGGTGGTTATGGTGCTCCCTTTATAGGCGGTCGGCCTCGGCTTCTGGTGGAGCCGCGGCGACCCCTAGCGGTCGGAATGCGTCCCCTGATAAACGGATAATGAGATGAAATGACAAGCAGGTGTGAGCAGGGAGGAGATGAGGAGAATGGGAGCCAATTGATGTCTGTGGAAGCAAGCACATCAAACACAACAAACACATACACGCCACACAAGGAGAATGTAAACAATGAAGGTAAGGGAGCGTGGGAAAATAACAAAATGAACGGGAAATGGAGCGATCCCAGGGCAAACCCCAACAGAAGGTTGAAAGGAGGGCCCAAGTGCAGTATAAAACTATCTCAAGTCAAATCAGATCTATTTATATAGCGCTTTTTACAATGGAGCATTGTCTCAAAGCAACTTCACAAGTTTAGATTATCTCCTTATATCTACGTCCAATCCCAAATAGAGCAAGCCTAGGGCAATAGTGGCAAGAAAAACTCCCTAAGTGTTATGAGGAAGAAACCTTGGGAGGACCAAGACTCAAAAAGGGAACCAACCTCCTTGGGCAGCGAAGATGATAAATGTAAGAATGAAACTAAAGTCATGGAGTCATACTTCAAATAGAATGTGAAAATATGCACTTTGAGTGAAGCTGCAGCAGATGAACATCATGTGTGTGGCTGGAAACTGGTACTGGAAAACACAGCTCGGAGAGAAAACAGAAAATGTAATTAGTTATTGATTAAAAGCTAACAGTGTCTATTGTCAATCACTGATGCCATGAGACCTCGGCAGCATTAGCTATAGCAGCATAGCTAGAAAGAGGAGAACTGGTAGGTAACACAGTCAAGAGGGATCACATGAGACATCGGCAACCCCCACAGGAGGGAGAAGACAGCAACCCAACATCTCTGATCACCATAAAGACTCTTTGACTATGAACCCCCAGCTCTGCCCTTAGTCTAAGGCAAGGGTTGCACAAGTCAAGATCAAGAGGACTGCCAAGCCCAGTTTCAGCTAGACTGCCCACCCGACCACTCCTGGATAACGGGCAAGGCAGGCAGGCCAGACATGACTCCAAGACTCCGTCCCCAGTGACCCAAGCCATGCATCCCGGTATAAATCTAAGCCAAAAACCTGTAATGTAAATAAGTATGTCTTTAGCCTAGACTTAAAAATTTTGGAGAGAGTGTCTGAGTCTTGAACGAAAGTGGGTATTTTATTCCATAGTTGGGGGGCCATGTATGAGAAAGCCTTTCCACCTCCTGTGACTTTTTCTTAATTCTAGGAACTAGAAGAAGTCCTGCACCCTGCAAATGAAGTAGACGAGCTGGATTGTAAAAAAAACTCTAAGAGTTCACCTCAGATAATGTGGGGCCAGGCCATGTATGTCGAGCCTTATTAAGTACTTTTGTAATCAATGCAGCGGAATTTAAACTGGTAACAAGTGTAGTGATGATAGAACAGTGAGTGATATGATCAAATTTTCTAGTGTGAGTTAGCACGGCTGCATTCTGAACTAATTGAAGTTTATTATAGATTTACTAGAGGCATCCATTAAGTAAGGCGTTACAGTAATCCAACCTTGAGGTTATAAACACATGAACCATTTTCTCTGCATCATTAAAAAGAGAGATATTTCTAAGTTTAGCGATATTACGTAATTGAAAAAAAGCAATTCGTGTGATGCTGCTAATGTGCGCATCAAAGGAGAGATCTGAATCAAATGTGACACATATATATATTTTTTACAGATGGACTGCGTCAATACTGGACAGCCATCTAGATTTAGGATAGATGTAGCAACCTGTCTCTTCACAGCCTTGGGTCCTCACTAATAGAAATGAATCTATATCTATATTATATGCTATATTATATATATATATATCTATATGGTATGTGTGTGTGTGGTGTGTGGCTGTGTGTGTGTGTGTGTGTGTGTATTCTACTATCATAGTAAAAAAAACATCTCTAAATACGCTTAGAAGTACAATGGATTAGTGGTTATAGTGTTACAGGGTCAAGCTGACTTCCGTCTTTTGGACGCTAGAGGTCAGTGTTGAGTCTGTTTTCAGTTTTGCAGAATTGATGCAAATGTGCAACAACTGCCAGGTTAGGTATTTAAAAGAGCTTCTGATCTTGGCAGTTGTTGCATCATTGAATCTGCTTGCTGCCTTTCTGCTACAGCATCTAGATTAGGTGGTATTTTCATGACCAAGCACTTTCATTTTTTGATAGGGACAGAGGTAAGCTGGCAATTTGAAGACCGCCAGCTATGGGCAGTCAGGAGACTGTACCGGTAAGTTAGGGCATAGAAAATAGTGTAGGGAAAGCCTTTTTCTAGTGCTCACTAACGCAGGACTTCCTCGGCTGTTTTGTGTTGGGCTCGCTCGCTGCGGCAAGGCTTGCCCTGCCTCCTCCCTCACACGCCGTTCTCCTTCTTCATTCGCGATCAGAGGGATATCGCATTCCCCTCGTGATCAGTGCGGAAAAGGATTGCTGTGCTGTGCTGCAAATCATACTTTTCTACCACACGTCCATACCACGCTCCTGGAAGTGCTTGGGAGTTCTCGTGGTATGCTTTTGTGGCTTCTCCACACTCATCGCTTCCTTTTCTCTGCTGAAGTGATCACTGCTGCTTTTGGTTCCCCAGGATGACCCCCACAGAAGCTCTTCAAGCTCCTTCTTGTGGTGTCGTCATCTGCCATGGGGTGGCGTGTTGTGTTGAGTGTGTGAGTTCATTCAATCACACAACCACTCTCACTTCATCACTTTTTGGTTCACCCTCTCCATCTGGAGCTAACCACACTTTGGGTCCTAAAACCCCCCGTTTTTCACGGTTTGCCAGCAGTTGAATATGGCGAATCGTAACATATAGTTGTGTGTGTTATATGTGAAATGTTTGTAAGATAACCTGGTAATAACTAGGTACATCTACTACCATACCCTTTACTTACTCTGTACTTATTTTTCCTTATGCCCTACATAAAAGGTACTCACTCGAGTTACATGCCTCATTTGTAAAATGGTTGTAAGACACTGGTCATAACTATGTAGATATACAGTCCTACTGTATAATTAGTCTGTACTAAATTTTTAGGGTCTTTTCAACACTACAATATGTTCACCCTTGATATTTCTTTCTCAACTATCAGTGCAGGTGAAAATGGTGACAGAACTAATACAAAAAGTATACTTGTTATAATCACATGAACCAATGCGGAGCTCAAGCTAATGCTAACATGTTTAAAAACACAATGACACAGAGATGGTAAACAAGGTAAACGTGAACATAGATGAGACAGGAGCCCAATGCTGATGATGTATACATATAAAGAACAGGACTGGAGTACTAATAATACACACTCACACAATGGAGGCTAATGGCTAACAACAGCAGAGCACACTAATAGTTGAACTAACTACACTAACTACACACAGATTCCGGAGACAGAGGTACACAAGCCAGGAGTAAATACATGAGACAGGAGCATACAGACTCAATCAGGGACCCATATAAGACACACCAGAGGTACTTGCCTTACTCGTTGCGGGGCTCACGCGAAGAAGATGCAACGGAGCCGGGCGTCAGCCTCTCGTCCGAGATCGCACGGAGGAATCGCCAGCGGTTTCTCTTCCGATTCAACAGCGACGGTTCGGAGGACCTTCGGATGATCAGCTTCCCGCCTTCGGCTTTGTACGGCTATCACGCTACACAACATATAGCTGCAGCATTCAACTGTGTTATTTCCAGAAGCAGCAATGTTGCAGAAATAAAAATAAAAGTGCTTAGACTTAAGGTTGATGCAAACAATGAATTGTTTGTTACAGTCAGAATTCTAACCGTAACTGGTGAAGTAAAGTCTTCACCTGACTTCATGCGAGAATGGCTTCAATAAATGGGAAACTCCTCTTAAGCGGTGTGGTGAGTGAAGAAGAGGGAAATACTGATTTGGCTGATGAGCCTGGCACAAGAGTATATATGGATTGAGATTGTTTAATGGTAGATTTAAATGCCATTGTTTTATATTCCCACATGCCTTCAGCTGAGGTTGTGTTATCACAAATATTGCGATACAAATGCAAATTCATGGAATTACAGCAATTGAAATATTGACAAATGAGCTAAAAGAAATAAAATGGGTAATGTCTGACATTTCAGAAACATTAAATTAACTAAATATGTACCTTTGCGTTGGAGTCCAGTTATTCACAATCGACTTATCACATCCTTACGCAGTCGCAAGCAATTGATGCCAATACATAAAAAAGGACAATTAACTGGTATACTCTAATAAATTAATAAAAACCTATTTGGAGGAAGAAGAATTCTGAGTTGCACCATACCTACTGTGAAGCATGGGGGTGGAAACATCATTATTTAGGGCTGTTTTTCAGCAAAGGGGACAGGACGACTGATCTGTGTTAAGGGAAGAATGAACGGGGCCATGTATCGTGGGATTTTAAGCCAAAACCTCCTTCCATCAGTGAGAGCATTGAAGATGGAATGTGGCTGAGTCTTCCAGCATGACAATGATCCCAAACACACTGCTCGGGCAATGAAGTAGTGGCTCCATAAAAAGCATTTCAAGGTCCTGGAGTGGCTTAGCCAGTCTCCAGATCTCAACCCCATACAAAATTTGTGGAGGGAGTTGAAAGTCCATGTTACCCCCAAACATCACTGGTCTAGAGGAGATCTGCATGGAGGAATGGGCTGAAATACCAGCTACAGTGTTTACAAACCTGGTGAAGAAACGTTTGAGCTCCATCATTGCCAACAAAGGTTGTGTTACAAAGTATTGAGTTGAACTTTTGTTATTGACCAAATACGTATTTTCCACCAAAAAATTTACAATTAAATTCTTTAAAAATCCTACAATGTGATTTTATGGATTTTTTTTCACATTTTGTCTCTCATAGTTGAAGTGTACCTATGATGAAAATTACAAACCTCTCTCATCTTTCTAAGTAGGAGAACTTGCACTGTCAGTGGCTGACTAAATACTGACTAAAGAGTGGAGCAAAAACAAGTGCAGGCATTGTTATTGCTATTAAATTCTCTGCCACTTGGCAACTTTTAATTCATAATTGTTGTGCAAACAGCAATCAATTTCAATCTCATTCTATGGGACAATGAGTGATAAATGGTTTACATAAAGTTTGGTCTCTGCCCAGTAATTGTATATATCATACAGTTATTATATTTCATAAAGTGGTGCTCAACTGTATTGTACTGTATGTGATAAATGGAAATTTGAGGTTACATTATACTTATCACTGCACACAAAAATTGGTTGCATCTATAATTTCTCATTTAAAACTTGGTAATTCTTGTCTTCCTCTCCTCACCACCAGTGTCTTGAGATAACTTCAGTTTGTAACTTTGGAACAGATGATGAGACACGTGCAGGTTCTAGTTAACAAAAATAAATTTTTAAAGAAACTAACAAAACTAAGGGCAAACAGCGAAACAAAAACAGGCAGAGCCAGAAAATGGGTGCATGGACAAAAACCAGGTGGAGCCAGAGAATTGGTTCAGAAACAAAAACAGAAGAAAACAAACAGCAGACACAGCCGCAGAAGCTAAATAGCAGTGGACACAGTAGCATACAAGTGTCCAGGGTGGACGGCACCGCAACATAGGTAATACTAAGTGGGCAGGACCGCAACACAAATATCTAAGGCGGACGGGAAAGCAACAGGGAGTAAATCCACAGTCGGATGGAATTGGCAACTGGAAAAGCAGAAAACACACGGAAAGCATGGACATAACCGAAACAGTAATCTGCGAATTTCTCTCGAAGCTGAGCTTATAAAGAGTGCTCCACAGCTGAAAACTGGAAAAAAAGGCAGGGAAAACAGGGTTTTGAGGTGAGGCATGACCGTACCCCCCTCCAAGGATTCCGAGATGGAGCTAGGACTCCAACAGTTGCCCACTGGGCGCAATGCAGTTTCAGGGGGTTTTCTCTTGGGACGAATTCTAGGAGGGATCTGGTCACAGTCGTGCTGCTGGTGAGCAGGGTCACCATCATGCTGCTGGAGAGCGGGGTCACGGTCAATGTGCTGCTGCCGTGTGGGATCATTGTCATCATGCTGCTGACGAGCAGAGCTGTTAACCTGCTGCTGGCGATCGGGGTCCACAGGCGCTAACTCAGGATCAGGTGCCGCCAGGGCTGTCACTGTAACAGGAGTCCCCCTGTCGGACTCTGGAATGGGAGAGTCCCCCTGTCAGAGTCTGGAACTGGGGTTTCCCTAGCGACCTTTTTTGGAACCAGAGTCCACCTGTCAGACTCTGAAAGATGAGTCACTCTTGTGACCAATTCCAGCACAGAAGTCACCCTGGCAACCATTTCTAGCTCCAGAGACACCTGTCAGACTCTGGAACGGGAGTCCCCCTGTCAGACTCTGGAATGAGAATTACCCTAGCGGCCAATTTCTGCACACAAGTTGCCCTAGCGACAATTTTTAGAACCAGAGCTCCACCTTTCAGACTCTGGAACATGAGTCGCCCACGTAACTGACTCTGGCACGGAAGTTGCCACTGCGACTGACTCTGGCACGGAAGTTGCCACCGCGACTGACTCTGGCACGGAAGT